>JAAEAF010012719.1:0-23799 GCA_011037195.1 Triatoma infestans
GAAATTAAATATTAAAAATTATATGGGAAAAAAAATATGCATAAATTAAATTAAAAAAAAAAAAATGGGTAGCAAATATTATTTATTATCACTTTCAATATGCCAAAGGAATGGCGCTTGCCTAGAAACGCAGAATCCCTGGCAGCCAGTGTTGGAAAACCCATGGTCCTTAGGGGAAAAAATAGGAATAAGGATTTAATTCTTATGTGCCTCCAACTCTTGAGTCTTGATTCATACACTGCTACTTGGCTGATGATTTTAGATAATAATTAAATGGGCTCCCAGAAGCTGCACGTCCGGAAACTCAACCGGAAGTAACAACCATGTGATTTCACAATAATACCATGTAGGCCCGAGAGAACCGAACCGCTAAGTCGACAAAAGGACCAGTTTATTAACACTACCCAGGAAAACCCAGGAAGTAACAAAGACTTGGCTGTCTGAGCAGATACAGACACCTAACAAGTTAGGTTACGTACCCTCACATCCAAGATACAACAAAGAATAGCATAAACTTCAGTCTGGAAGACTGTGGTCCATTCACCAAGAGATACTGCCAAATGATCTCCGGTCTCAAAATTGACCGCAGCTCCAGACCTATCATCCATTCTGGAACCGTCCGTGTTACACCGGAGGTGATTATCAGGTATCACACCAGACGGACCCAATCTTGACCAATCTTTCCTAGAAGGTAACCCAACTCTGTAAGAATGTCTTCAACATTCTGTTAGAAAGTAAACCTGTAATAGGAACCTTCAAAAGCATCTCAGGATGAATGGTAGAATGACCATATCGTTTACCCTGCTAAAAACAAGTTTATTCTATAACAGGCTTTCATTGCCACAATTTCCACCTCTACAAAGAGCGGTAGGATTCCTAATAAAGTCCGTTAGAGTGGTCAGTATCGTACCGATCACTGCCAGACAAGCCAAGCGTTGAATATCCTCAAGCAGCAGTCTAGCGGATCCATAAATCCAGAACATTATCTTGGGATTAATCCAAATTTTTACCTACAATTCTTCGTCATTGCCAAAAGGAAATAATTGCCTTTTGATGCTGTGTCTTCCGACCAATTTAATTTACTGTCAAGAACCACTCCAAAAAAAACTTCACCAATTTGCAAATCCCGAACAGAAGTTCCTAATAACCTAGGAGGTTTTAATCCTACGATCTTTCGCCTGCAACCAATATTTCTTATTGAAACTCATAAAATGTTTATTGAATCACTGAAAATTATATAGGAAAATTTACGAAATGTATCATATTATTAAATAAATAAATTTATTAGGAAAATATAAATTTCAAAATTTTTACAAAATATTTATTCAAATATATAATGCAAATATTTATTCATTTTCTATTTGTATTAATGAAAAAGACAAAAAAAAATTATATATATTTCAAAGTATTTTCAATATTTATTTCAATAAATTGTGATCTACAAACATCAGATGATAAAGTGATATTAATTAAATTAGTTATAAAATATTTCTATTATGAAACAACTGCCACTGTCAGTCTATAGGAAATTTCAATTTTTATTCATTATTTAGATTTCTAGTTTATAAAAAAAATCATAATAGAGTTTATTTGCCATGTTAGAACCAAATTGTCATATAGAATTTTAGAATAAACTTTTCATACGTTATTATTCAAGCATAACAAAAGTTATAAATTGGTCAACTGATTTGGAGAAGTTAATTGGAAGTTTTTTTTTTTTTTACATTAAGTCAGCTGCGTGAAATTCCAGAAAACTGGGATAGCCAGTTTTAGACTGACAGTAACTTTAACTAGAAATATTTATAAGTAAATAAGCAATAATATAGGATCGACAATAGGCGCAAGTGATTGGCAAAAAGGGGCGAAAGAAATATGATCATTATTTGATCGAATAATTTGGAATTACTTTCTTTTCTCGCAAACAATATGAGCTCAGAAATCGGTTGAGAACTTCAGATACGACTTTAAATATAATATAATGATCCCAGTGTTGTGGTAACGTACTACTGTGATAGTGACATATAGTTTAAGTGATCATCAAGGTGAACAAAATCTTTCTACAGCACGTTAGCCTTCATTTTCCACTTTCGCTTGCATTACATGCGGTTATAGCGGAAGTATTGGGATGTTGTCCAAAAAATTTTCAAATAGAAACAGAATTTCACTGAAGAAACATTTTTTATGCTCCTTTATAAATAAAAGAACTTTTTTAGCTAATAAATTGTGCATGTTAAAAGAACAATCAATAAAAAAATCTGGAGTGAAACACTCACACAACTTTCTCTTACTCCAGTTCTAAAAATTGTAATTGACAAAATTTTATAGTTTGTATAACAAATTTGATGAAATTCGTTGGTGTTCGTCCCTAACTGAAAAAAAAAGTTCAGTAAAAGTGCACTTCCGGAATTTTGGTCATCTATTTATTTTTAATTAACTTTGTTTGGATGGTAGAATTTGTATAATCAACTATGATAGCACTTTAGAGAAAAATATAACCCCACCCCTCCTCCAAAAGGGCCCTTTAATGAATTTTTCCAGAGCAATGTTTTAAGTAAAAGTTGTAGATCGTTGTACTTGTAGTTGATATACCAAGTTTGAAGAAAATCGTCTGGGCCATTCTAGAGAAAATTCCAAGAAAGTTAAAAAATACCAAAAGACTGAAAAATACATTTTAGTAAAAACGCACTTCCGCTAATCCGATTTTTTTTTTTCAATCTCGGAATTTCAACAACACATTTAATTCTAATTAATATTTATTTAGGTGATAGAATTGTATAGTAAACTGAAATAGCACTTTAGAGGACAAACCACCACCCCCTCCCTTAAAAGTGCCCTTAAATGTATTTTCCCGGAGAAATGTTACAAATAAAAGTTGTAGATCTTTGTATTTGTAGTTGATATATCAAGTTTAAAGAAAATCGTCGGAGTCATTTTTGAGAAAATCGCAAAAAGGTAAAAAACCAACTTGTAAAGTGGCATTTTCGGTTGAGGAATTTTGACAGATAACGTACTGTCAGATCCCATGGTAATTCCTAAACTGAATATCAAGTTTCAACATTCTACAGTTTTTCGTTTTTGTGGTATGCTGTTCAAATACATAAAACACATACACACACAGACCATTTGCTAAAAAACGCTTTTTTGGACTCAGGGGACTTCATAACGGATGTTTCGGGTGAAAACTCGATATCGAAAATTTGACACGATTACAATACTTCCTCTTACTAGGAGTAAGAGAAAGTAAAAATGATATATATTATTTCCTGCCTAAAATTACGGACTCTTTATACTCTGAGTTAAGAATCATGCCCTAAAACGTCACTTCAATTGTATGTTTCAAATTCAACCTGTAATAGAACTGAATTGAAGAAACTTTGATATGAGAACAGTGAGTAAAGTAATGAAAGCAATTAGCTTGTTGGTGAATAGATTAATATTATTTTTATGGTTGAACTAGAAATAGAATACTTGCAAATCAGGCCATTCCGTCATAAATCTACAAGTAACAATGGTCATTATTAGATTAGCAAACATAAAGTTTTAATATAAAGGTATTTCATTCTATAAATTAGTTTAGTTTAAATGCTAATTTATTATTAGCAGTGAATTCTAAAGCAAGATATAAATTTAAAGACAAGATAGTACTGGTGGTCCATATAATATACTTAAGTAAACTAATGAACATACCATTTAGTACTGGTAATTATTATAAATTATTTATCACAGGGTTAGGGGGTTTTATTCAGCTAATTGTGTTAATGTATCATTAAAATATTTGAAATATACCATACTTCCATTAATTTACGTCTTATTCATTCAATTTGTGAACATTTTTATTATGTACAAAACTTCTTTAAAACTAGGCATATATATCTAAGGGAGCTACGCCCCCCTAGAGCTACTAGTTATTCTCATCATAAAACTATTGACATACGCAGTGCTCTAATCTCTAAACTATTAACAAATGTACTTCTATAACATATGTATTTCTATTTCCTATAAAGGGATGCTCGTATTAACATTTAAGGCATATTTAAGTGCGTTTTACTACCAAATAAGACGGGAGTCTAATGTTTGAAGCAAAGTCTCCTGGATTCATTTTTTTTATTTTATTAATTTGATTAAATTAATGATTACAGAATATATTTAATAAAACGCAAATAAAACACAAATTATTATCGAATGAAACATCCACTACTGACCCTACCGCTGTCCTTCATAATAACCGGTATAAGCAGAAGCGGCGACCTTAGCTGCCCAGACAGACGAAGCCCTTTCTAAAAAAATTGCAAATCGGGTTGATAAAATACGGTTGCAACATAAAACTGTGAATATATTATATGGATGGATATTTGGAAGGCAGGGTATATACTACAGGCGCAGAGGGGCGATGAGGCAATGATTCGTCAAATGATCAAAAGTAAGAAAAATTGTGATCATTTGAAATTTTCGAGAATGATTGGTCACCGGAAATACATGTTTTGAGGTACTGTGGAAAAGAAAACATGTTTTCAACTAGACCTCTGTGTATTAACGAAATATTTATAAAACGAAAATTGCGGCAAGTTTAAACTTATATTCCGTTTGGATACTGCCAAACAACTGATACGAAGGTTATGTTCAGAATCCATTAAACGGAAGTACCATTTTACTGAATAATTTTTCAGTGTTTTGAAATTTTCTCCGAAATAGCATCGACGAATTTTCTTATACTTCGATACTTTCTGCATTCGTAAATAACTATCATTTTTGTTAGGAACATTATATCAGGAAAGCTTAATTTTGGGGTACTTCCGAGGGAGAACATTGGTTAAGGTTTCCTCTGAAGTGTTTCATTAAAAGTAAATTTCACGCAGTACTATCATACTCCTGGCATATAACAGTTTTGCAAGTTTAAAAAAATAAACAAATATTACAAGAACAAACTTAATAGAGGAAAGAGAGTTTTTGAAATTTAAAGATTCATATATCATGAATCGAAGTTAACCCTGCATAAAGTCCCTCGTGGAACCTAAATCATTAGGGACGGGAATCTGACAGATAATTTTAATTTAATTTGACCAGCAGGTACGATAAATTCTGTAATAAACTAAACACATTTATCAAAATCATTTACTTTAATTAACTGATTAAAACAATAAAAAAAGAAAAGTATTTAAACCAAACGGTATTAAAGTTTAACGATATTTAAATCCAAACGAAATCAGAATTATTTTTTTTTTTTAAAGAAAGTAAAAGTGAATCAAACAATTAAAATGATCATTTTACGAAAAAAAAATAGTATGTAACACTCACAGTACATTCTTACACCTAATTGTACAACTACTCCAAAATATATATATTTTTTTACTTTCTCTTACTCCTAGTAAGAGGAAGTATTTTGTAATCTTGTCGAATTTTCGATATCGAGTTTATATAAAATAAAAATATCCGTTTTGAGGTCTAAGTGGTTTAGCAAATGGTCTGTGTGTGTGTGTGTGTGGGTGTGTGTGTGTATGGTCTGTATGTGTGTGTATATGTGAACAGCATAGCTCAAAAATGAAAAAAAACCGTAGAAAGTTGAAACTGGATATTTCGTTTGGGTATCACCATGGCATCTGAAAGTGGGTCATCTGTCAAAATTCCTCAACCGGAAGTACCACTTTACTTGTTAGTTTTTTGCGTTTTTCACAAAAATAGCTCCGACGATTTTTTCTTCAAACTTGGTATATCAACTACACATACAAAGAGCTACAACTTTTATTTGTAATATTTTTCTGGGGAAATTCATTTAAGGGCGGTTATGGGGAAGGGATGGGGTTAGGCTTTCATCTAAAGTGCTATTTCAGTTTATTAAACAATTCTATCATCTAAATAATGTTAATTAGAATTGAATATGTTGTTGAAATTCCGAGTTCAAAAAAAAAAAAAAAAAAAAACGGATAACCGAAAGTGCGTTTACTTTACAACTTTACTAAATAATTTTTTCACTTTTTCGCTATTTGTTCAAAAAAATCTTCGACGATTTTCTCGGAGGTCAATAAACCCTTAGATGTTCTCTTCCTAGGAGCCTTTAATGCTCGCTGTCCGGTGATGGGCGGTGTTGTCTGTAGCTACAGAACATTGCTTTAGGGGCCGGATGTGCATTGGAGAGGGCTCCGGGGGGGGTCACAATAGATCTTTCAGGTCGCAGTGCAATGGTCCCCTACAACAATCTACTCGCTAACTTGGCCAGACTAAGATGGGAAATCCTATATACGATTCTATATATTCTATCGTATATGCAGCCGAGCTAGCCTTACAGAAGAAAGTTTTACAATAGTTTACGACCAATTAACAACCAATCAGCAACCTTCCACTACCTTCTGAATCACTCAGTCAGTCTGTCTATCAGTCTCTCGCTACCTAATTTATATATACTTGTAAAGTCCTTGCATTATGCGTTCTATCATTATACCAGCATCCAGCATTTATTCTACTTTATTTCTCTAAAATCCATTATTCTAATTCTCTCACCTTCACACTTCCATTATAATAATAACAAAGCTCACTGACAATCAAATAATAAATTTTTCATAACCGAAGAACCTCAAAAATGTAATTTTCATTAAAATTCAATTTCGTAAATTTGATACTAGGTTAATATTTTCTATCAGCATCAGCAGAAGAAGGGGAAACAATTTTATAATATGTTTATATTTAAATATATATTTGCATAAATTCCTCGCAGTTTTATTTACAAATTTCCTGGATGGTAATGTTATAGAATAATAAACATTTTCACATTGTAGGACATAGTTTTAATTAATCTTAGAGTAGATAACATTAAACTGAAAAATGTTTAAAGCCAGTAAGTGAAAGGGGCTAGTCCAGTTTATCCCATGAAAACTAGGAATGCAAGTGCCAAAAATAATTATTCTCATTAAACTCTGAGAAAACAAAATAATGTTAATGTCATTATAATGTCGCAGACGAAGCGAAAAAATGTGAATAAAAAACATTAGCAGGCGACATTACAAATAAGAACATTTCTTTCTTCAGGGAAAGTTGGTTAATTTGAATTTTTTCTACTTAGTGTGTAATAGCCATTATGCATTTTAATTGATCTAACTGAATAAAAAAAGGAAATTCTAACTATAATAAAGTATAGTTAGTTTCTATGTATTGCTTTATTTCACTACATTAAGAAGTTATTTCTTTATTTATTTATTGTAAAACTTGTAAGTATAATTATAAATATTTAAATTTATAAATATATTTATACCTCCTATTCTTATTGGAGTAACTCAAGGAAGTGACTTGTCTCCTTTCTCTACACAATACACAACTTACCTTCAGATCCTAATACCTATTCTTACACTTTCGCCGACGTCAGCGCCATTCTCTCTACAAATACTGATCTTCTACTCAGTGTCCGCTCTCTCTCCAATCCTCACCTCCACTCACTAGAATCTTGGTTAAACAATGGCTAATAAATATTAACCCTCACTTATCAAAATATCAAAACACTTCTACATTTACTCATTATAATGGATTTGATGAGGAGATAAATTGGGATTGATTAATTAGACGATATATGAAGACACTGTTATAATATAGCTATAAGTTTACACAAACTGCACTGGACTTGTAATGATTTTATAGAATAAAAGATGGGAGTAGAAATATGACACGATGCGATGTATGGTTGAGTCTGATAGATAGATAGATGCCTAGATCTCTCATTGGCTTATATACAAGTTCCCCACTCTAGCCTGATTAAGTGAAAGAGTACCAGAGAGAGCCTTTTTTCTCTCGGTTGGGCCTGTTTTCTCTCTCTTGCCGTTACACCCATACACGACAAATTCTTCCATACATATTTTTATTAATACTCTAATTCCATCAACTGGCCATGTGCGGTATCTTGGACTCTACCTAGATCAGAGATATCTTGGAACCCTCACAGAAGACTTAAAACATTCTGAACTTAACAGAAAATACAAATTCTTACCATGTAAAAATACAAACTATTTTGACAAACGTTCAAAACACTATAGAACATATGACGATTGTATATCTAGTCCTGCTTGCTGTATTTTGCACCTCGAACCCTAAGAAACAGTTAAACGGTCCAACATAAACAAAATCGAAACTTTACACTATCTAAAAATCCTCCAACGCATTATAAGCGTTCCTTTTTATGTCAATAATTGAACAATATTCTTTAAGATTTCAAATATTCGGTTTATATATATATATTTTTTTAACTTTATAAATCTTGCTACAATAAATTCCACCTAATGATAATATCTCCGCTTCCAAATTCTTTAGTAGCACACATGTTCTCCAACTATATTTCCTCCAAACATCGAACAAGACTCTAAGGTCCATTGGTCACGCTAATGGTGATCTTCACTGGATGAGAACACTCAAGCTTCTCGCGTCATTTGTTTAATACCATTTATCTCATTTACTTGCTTTAAGCTATAGCATATTTTTGTAAAATATTCCATAAACGTTCAAAAAAATAAATAAAAAATAATGCATAATAAATATATTTATTATAGGTACTGAATTATATTAAATATGTAATATTATTTTTATTATTAGCTAAATTTAATTTTATTAATTTATTCATACAGTTATTAGTTATTGATATTGTGTTTTCATTTTTGATTACTTTTTTGTGATTAATTATCTATCTAATTAATATTTAAATTCAAAATAAATTTTGTATTTATTTATATAAATAACTATCCCAGACTTCCATGGGACTATGCTTTCCAACTCCCTTATACAGTAATCAATAATTGCAGTTTTTAAATATGAATTGAATAAAATTATTTATTTGTTTATCGTTGATTGTCGGGAATAGAAATGTAATATATACTTGCGAGACGTGGTTTAGTCAAATGCAACCTGTAAGAGCTCCCGGAAAGCTGTTATTCTCTCAGCGGATCACTTCCCATTTCTTCGCACGCATACCCGACAACACCTTCCATCAGAGGCTCCATAATAATAACGTTACTTAAGTCCTTACATAAGGCCTCCCTACACTTAGTGAAAACTGGTAAATGTTGTAATTTGTCCTAATGTAGGGACGACTTTTCTCCAATAACCACAAGTTTGCATCCCCATTTTGGTGTACATTTAGGTAACATGTACCACTCACAATAAACCCCATCATTCTCCTTAGCAGCCTCAAATTGTCCATACATAAGGCACCTATGGAAGTAGTGAAAGTATATTGAGAGAACAGGTAAGATTCTCCTGTCAGTATCTGATTCCAAATATCAAATGTGGGCCAAATCATGGGCGATTTACTACGAGAAGTTTTTCAAGTATTTATGGGCAAATAAAACAATATTTTTCAAAATTCAACCGATAATATTTCTTTATAACTAACATTAATGGAGGGGGGGATACTCAAAAGTTTTTTGATTCGCCCTATATTAAAACATAGGATGGATTTTAAGATAAATGAAACAAAATATATTCAAGTTTTTATGTGAAGCAATTAATAAAGGCTAACTACCTAAGGTCCATCAAAAATATGCTACATTTTTACGACACTTTGAAATTTAGATTTTTTTTTGCTTCATTAGTTTTTAGTACGGTATTGAAAGTAAAAGAAAACGCATAATTGTGCAAAAAAATTTAATAACACCAGGCATTTAATGTTTTATTTATAAGACAATAGCTAAAAATTATTGAAATATAATTAGTTAATTTATTAATAACTTAATGGGGTTGTTGAATGAATTACATGCATTATGTATATAATAATTTCATAAATGAAAGTGAATTACATGCATTATGTATATAATAATTTCATAAATGAAAGAGAACGAAGGTGATGATGAAAGGTAGGTAGTCCGTACTAATGACAAATAATACACACCAATAATGGTGATATGCTGTTGGTTGCATTATTAAGAAATACAATCGTAAACACTGTGAAGCAGGCCAGGCCAGGTTGATGAGTTAGTGGAATGTCTGGTATGATGATGACGATAAAGATGATCAGAACCAGGGATGTCTACCTGTCTGTCTGCCGGGTCCATCCATGAGTCTGTCTGCACTACTTATGGTCTAACGAGAGCTATACACCACCCCATTTACCTTGTCACCGGTTAGTTTGCAAGTAATTATTGTTAAATATTGTTGTTCTATGAATATATTGTTGATATTATAATTTGATATATTATTATTTTTTATTTTTTATTTAGTAGTGAGAATGAACTTTTTTTTTATAAAATTTAGAAAAATCACCAGATATTTGCTTTAAAGTAGCTGAACCAACTGCATTTATGATTATTATTAAACATATTTTTCTTGAAAAAATCATTTTAGGAACGTTCTGGGTGGCGGTGGGGGAGGAACTGTGCCAGTTGAAACTTGTGATGTTTTGAAGTTTATTAAAAAACTTAGTTAAATTTCCGATTTCTATAAAAAAAAAAATTGCAATTAGAACTGTGAGAGAAATGCATACCAGAAATCGTGTGAGTGTTCATTACTTACTATAACTGCAGTAAAAGGAAGTATTGCGATGTTGTGAAGTTTTCGAAACTAATTTTTAACGGAAATACAAGTTTAGATGGGCCTCTAAGTAAAAAGAAGATGATAGGAGTTTTAGATATACTGGGTGTCCCATTGAAAAGGGGCCACTTTTGAAGTAACTCTTAAAGGAAGAGAGATATCAAAAAAAGTGAACATAAGGTTTGTTGAAGTATTTGGGCTCTATTTTATGATGGTGTTAATTTTATTTGATTTTATTGCCACCTTACACCTGAAATCAGTGATTGAAAGTTGCGATTTCCTTTTGACCCCCCACTTTTTACTACTGTATTGAAAACTACTGAAACTACTCTATCAAGAATAATGCACTTCAATATTTCAAACCGTTGTCGAGATATTCAACCATAAAGATTAAATTTTTGTCGTTTTTTTCCCTATTTCTTTGTTTACTAAACTAAAATTAAAAGCGGACTTTCTTATTAATTTATAATAAATAAGTGAGTTCAAATGCTGACAACACTTAAAAACCTATTTTAGAACCATAAGGGACTTAAAAATCAGGTGAAACATCATTAAAACAAAACAATATTCCAGTTTATTTACAAAAATATATATATATATAAAAAAAAGAAATATTTCCTATTTATTCAAAATGACCTCCACGGCTTAAACGGTACAAGCGCAGTCGCCGCCCAACAGAGGAAGTTGCTAACTGTATCAAGTCTGCTGGAATTGCTAAGTAGGTTTGGATTAAGTCTTCTCTAAGTGCTTCTGGAGTTGTTGGTTCCCTGACATAAACTTTTTCATTCAGATATTCCCCAAAATTCAAGAGGGGTTAAAACTGGCGATCTAGCGAGGAGAAAAGTGAATGAGATGTTCAGTAGCCGCTGGATCGGGAGACAGGGACCGGTAAGCTGACCTTCTAGATCGCCAGATTCCGTATATTTATTTATTTATTTATTTATTTGCCTGGATACATTTTTATAATATAAAAGGCTCGTCAATATAATGTCAACAAAATAACAAATTCCAATAACAAGAATAAAATGAACTTTACACTAATTATCATAAAAACAAACTTAATACATTCAGTCCACTTCACATCACATGAAATTGTTCATCACTCCACTTTGTGTTCAAGAAATCTTTAATATCATAAAAGCAATTTTTTATTAAAAATTCGCTAACCGATTGCTTGAAGTGTTTCTCACTTAACTGTCTAATTCTTGAAGGAATTTTGTTAAATATTTTCACCGATATAACACTGGAATGGAAGTCAGACATCACA
The DNA here is from genome assembly GCA_011037195.1 of Triatoma infestans. NCBI lineage: Eukaryota > Metazoa > Arthropoda > Insecta > Hemiptera > Reduviidae > Triatoma > Triatoma infestans. The sequence continues at coordinate 11,765 of JAAEAF010012719.1, forward strand.
AGTCTCTTATAAGGTACGCATAAATCCTCTTTATTACGTAAATTATGAGTATGTTTATCACCTCTAACATCTAATAACATGTCTTTTTTCTTTTTTAGTGAATGTTTGAAAATGAAAACCGAGGGTAATGTCATTATACGTAACTCTCGAAAGAAAGGCCTACAGCTTTCTCGAGCATTTTTCTTCATTATTGCTCTAATAGCTTTCTTTTGAAGTCTGAAAATAATACAAGCATCGGAGGTACCTCCCCATAGTTCAATACCATATGCCATTCTAGAATGGAATAGACCATAATAGGCAGTCTTTATAACCTCTATTGGAACCTCTCACGCAGTTTTCTCAATAAGAAAATGGTTTGTGATAACTGGTTACTCAAGGTTTGTACATGACATTTCCAGCTAAGTCTACAATCTAATGTAACGCCTAGAAATCTTGTAGTATCTTCTGTCTTTTTCTCAATTAGACTAAACGTCATACTTTGCGTTTTCTTTTCATTCAACACTAACTCATTTTTTTCTAGCCATGTTCTAAGGGATGAAATGTTATCATTAGCCTTCTTTGTCGCCTCTTCAACAGTCTTGCCTTTCGCAATTAACGTGGTGTCATCAGCGTATAAACTGCTTCCAATTCATTAATATATAACAGGAATAACAGTGGTCCCAAAACTGATCCTTGCGGAACTCCATTATTAATGTCTCTTAATTGAGAAACTTGGCCGTTGCAGCTGACATATTGTTTCCTTTCTTGCAGGTAATTCTTAAAGAAGTTCCACATCACTCCTGTAATATCGTAATACTGTAACTTTTCCAACAATAGTCGATGAGACACCATATCAAATGCTTTGCTTAAGTCACAGAAGCTAATAACAGTACTTTGTTTGTTTTCAAAGGTCTCTAATATTTCATCTGTAAGTTTACCAACCGCATCAATTGTGACCTTGCCTATAACCATATTGAACCTTACTAATAAGATTGTTATTTTCTAGGAAGGTGAGCAGTTGATTGACTAGTATCTTTTCCACTACTTTTGAGAAGACGGGCACTAATGTTATTGGCCTATAATTATTTAGATCATTCAAGTTTCCCTTCTTAAACACTGGTATAACTTTGGATATTTTTAACACAGATGGAAACCTGCCCTGCGAGATGCAACCACTGATTAGCGTTGTAGGAGGCTTTATAAAAGAACATACAGATCTTTTAATAAAAAAGTTTGAAAACCCGTAGTGATCAGTGCTCGTTTTGTTTTTCATCTTCTTTATCACTTCCAATACATCCTCAACAGTATTTTAAATATTTTAAATATAACTGGATTAAATAAATGCATGAGATCAGAGGATATTCTACTATCTGTTTGTGACTGGATTCTTCCAGTTGACCCTAAAAAGTGAGTATTAAATTTGGCAGCACTCAGTAGTGTACTTATGTTTTTTTTCGTCTTTAATCCTCCATTAACTATACCCCATGCTGTCTTGTTCTTGTTATTTGAGTTAAGGAGTAAGTTCCCATTTTTCAATCTCTTAGCCTCTATTACTTTTGTCTTGTACTGCTTCTTAATCTTTTTATATTGTTCAGTAAATACTGTGTTGCCAGTGGAGATCATTAAGTCGTACAATAAGATCGAGGTGCTCTTTCTGACATTTTAATTCCTCTGATTACCAAATTTTTTTTGTTTGTTTCTCTCTAATTTGCACTTCAGGAAAACAATACTCATAATAATATAATAAAACTGAAATAAATAAATAAAAGTCTCGATCTATATCACAGCCAGTATAGCTGGCTTATGTGGCAATCCTACTCTGACCCAAGCAGCAAAGCTTGTGGTGGTAGTTTAGATGTGAACATGATTGCCAGGCTCCTCACAAAACTTATAGAATGAATTTTTCCAGCAAAATGTTTCAAATAAAAGTGATAGGATTATATCCATGCAGTTAGCATTCCATGTTTAAAGAAAATCCTTGCAGTTGCTTTCCAGGGAATTCCAGGATTTTGACGTGTCAGATGCCGTGTCAAGTATAACTAAACTGTATACAAAATTTGAGTTTCCTGCGCTTTTTTGTTTTTTGAGATATTCTATGTATACACACACACATTTACTTTTTTCATTTACCAGAGTACTTCAAAACAAGCATTTCCTCTGAAAACCTGATTTGAAAATTTTCTAATGATCACAATACTCCCTCTTATCAGCAGTAAAAGAAAGTAAAAATATAGAAAGAACAAACTATTCCTACACTTTACAAATCCCACTGAGCTCGTACGCTTCCCCATGAAATCGTACTAGAATAGAACCAGAATCATACAATTTTTGAAGCGGAAACACAGTATACATATCAACTAAACCCACAAAACAAAGCGAAATTACATTTTTCTATACAGTACTATTTGTGTTTATTATAACAATTCTATCATCTATGTATAATAAAAAAAAAAATATGTATGTTGAAATAAAAATATTGTGTGGACTATATGCAATATAATAATTGTATATAATAAATGGGAATTTAAAAATTTATAATTATATGAAAAACAATGTATACATAAATTAAATTTAAAAATGGATAGCAAATAGTTATTGTCCTTTTGTACTGCAAAAGAAGCAATTGGACCAAGACAAAAAGGGGACAGTTTATTACATTTTTATTACTTTCAATAAGCCAAAGGAATGGCGCTTACCTTGAAACGCAGAATCCCTGGTTACTAGTGTTGTAAGACCCATGTGTCTCTTAGCCCTTATCGGTGAAAAGGGGAGAGGAAAAATATGAATAAGGAAATAATTCTTATATGCCTCCAAGCCTGCAAGGGCTATCTGTTGCATGCGGTTACTTGGAGAGAAGCGACCCCACGGGCTACCACAGCTCAGTACTCCATGTACTTCATCAGAACAGTACACAATACACTTAAACTAGGTACATTTTACACTTTACAGACAAGGACAAACACAGTACACAAACTAGGGTCTCCGTCCCTAGTTAATTGGCGAAAGCCAAGGGAGAAGGAAGGGATTAGCTCAGAGGTAGCGCGCTGGACTAGCTATGCGGAGGTCCCGGATTCAAATCCAGCATGCTGCCCTGAGAATTTTTTTCTTCCCAGGAGCCTCTACAACTCGGTGTCCGGTGATGAGCAGTGTTGTTTGTAGCTAGAGAATGTTGCTTGGAGGCCGGCTGTGCATTGGAGAAGGCTCCGGGTGCACAATAGATCTTTCAGGTCGCAGTGCAATAATCCCCTAAAACAATCTAATCTAATTTAATCTATGTGCCTCCAACTCTTCGACCCATACACCCATACATTGCTATTTGGCTGATGATCGTAGATTATAATTAAAAGAGCTCGCAGAAGCTGCACGGCAGGAAACTCTACCGGAATTAATAACCATGTGATTTTCACAATGAGCTCTTGGAGGCAGGCCCCAGTCGTGAGAACCGTTAGAACTCAGTCGACAAAAGGACCAGGAAAACCAGAAGTGTATATACTTGGGTTTTCACAATTAAGGACAACCGAACTGGCATGAATATTGTTTAGACAGATTTACAATTACTGGAGAGGAAGATAAGGCATAGATTACCCCCTCTCTACACCTAGGATACCGTCTAATAGATTAGTAAATTATTATCAAGGCAATACATTACCCCCTCCTAAATTAAATACGCTATTGGAGGCAAATTTAAATTTATATTAAATACCAAACAATCTATATTATAAATATTAACTAGAATTGAATTTATGTTGCCAAACATTCCGAGTTTGAAGACTATCCAGTTAACCAAAAAGTCGTTTTTACTGAACAATATTTTAAAGTATTTTTTGCGATTCTTTCCTTAAAAATGCTGACGAATTTCACTTTTGTTAGTTATCTTTTTTTTCCAGAGAATGTTCATTAAAAGAAACTTTGAGAGAAAGGGAGTTTCTGCTTTCTTCAAAGAAAAAAGCATTTTATTAAGTTTAGATTATTTCATTGATATAAAATTGAACACACGTGTAATATTCAGTAAGTATTTGAAGTCTGAAAAAAAAATTGCCATTTAAAACAACTGTGTAAACCGCTGTTAGAGAAAGCTGTGTGAGTGTTTTACAACAGATCTTATTTTTAAAACTACACAACATATGTATGTAATAATAATTACATTTGTTACATATAAGCTTCAAAAAAGAGAGTCATATTGTTACAATATAGCGATACTAATTATCTAGAGCTGAAACTATCAAGAGGATTAGAAACAAGAAGAACAATGAGAACAAAAAATAAATACAAAGTAAGAGAGAGAGAGAGAGAGAAGCAATGAGATAGAATAAAAGAAAAAGGAAAAAAAAAATATTGAGTAGGAGGTGATGCTATTCAGGCGAACACCACAGCCGGACCAAGCGCTAGTTTGTAAAAGCCTTGCAGTGGCAGGGGAAGAAAGAGAGCCAGCGGCTAACATCTGTGTGCATGGTTACCGGAAACTGGAAGGCTCTAATTGCTCTAGCATCACGGCGCATTAAAAAGTAGTTATCTCTGTACACAGTTTCTCTACCAAGTTGGATGCTTTTTAGATCTTTATATCACACCAACCAAACACATTTTCTATCCACAGTACAATTCTCTTATTTTCTCGTCTTGAGAATGAAAATGATAAAAGCTAAAGAAAAGAAACAGGAAGAAATAAAAAAACCAAAAAAAAACAGGAATAGCCGCTTGGTAAGAAGATGTAAAAAGATTCTAAGTATAGTTGAAGATGTTGCACAATTGGACTTTGCAAATGGTTGATAAAAAAAAAAACTATGAAGAAAAGCGTTGGAGATTTTAGGATAATTTTCACTGGGTGTGATTGTGTGTGAATAAAGTGAAGCTTTTCTTTTTTATTATTATTATTATATTTTACTTTTCCTAAAGAAAACCCTTTTTATCATAACTTATCTCTCTTCCTTAAATACTTAAGAAAAAAACTATGAATAACTGAGCAGACTTTAAACTAGATATCTTGCCAAAAGTAAAGAGTTAAACAAACAAAAAATTAGGGTAACGATTTTTTGTTTTGTTTTTTCAAACTTCTGGACAAATCTCACACGTAATAAAGCTGTTGAAAGATGCAGAAGTCGTTAACCGAAAGGTTGGTTAAGAAAGGAGTTGTTGTAATAGTCTTGTCGTTGTATTAATATTAAAATAACTTTGTCTTGGTGAGAAACTCTTGTTACAAAAAAGAAAGAAAAAAAAAAAAAGTAATCCGCTGGAGTAAGAAACTTTGCTTGGCTTGTTGTTGTCTTGTTGTATAACGGATAAGTATCCAGATAAATATTAACATAGAAGTACAATTTTTTTTTTTTTTTTCAGTGTTTATAACTAAAAATTTTGTTTATGCGTGATTATACAGTCTTAATGATGGTTTCGTTAAAATTTTCCAATTACTATGTTATATTTTATATAATATCTGGATAATTCAAAATAACGCAATTGTCCAGACTGTTTTACTACCTCTTACGGTTGTAAGAGGAGTTATTATGATCGCATCAAATTTTCAGTATCCAATTTTCACAGAAAGTTTAAAGGATTTCTAAATTTGAAAAAGTGTTGTTTTTTTTTAAAAGAAAATGATGTGTGTGTATAGATATACAGGGTGACCAGAGTTATATGCTCCACCCACTTTTTTTCTTAACGGCGTAAAAAAGTGAACACGTAGTTAAAAAAAGCTTCTTAAAAAGTAAAAATAGAAAACACGTATTTAATCATTTTTAGTCTAGTTTATTTTCAGTGATTGATCCATTTTTTTATACCCCAATATCCCGAGATACAGCATCCAACTTTTTTTTTTCAAATGGAACATTATATTTTTTTTTGCATATTTTTATAGTAATTGAGCCTCTAAAAAAATAAAAAAAAAAAAATTTAAAATCGGTTAGGTTTTTCAAAAGTTATGGTAATTTAAAATATGAAAAACAAATTTCAGTTTAATGTCAAAATTACCTTATTTTTTCTTTAAAGAAGCTCTTCAAACTGGGCACCATCAACGGATAGGCAAGCCAAAGCTCTGGACTCCCACGCTCTGTTTGTAGCAGCACTTAGGTGGCAAAGTCAACATCTAGGCAGGCTAGAGTTATTCGACGTTCCATATCTTCGACTGAAGCCACGGGATTAAGGTTACTGTACACTTTATTTTTTAGATATCCCCACAAAAAATAGTCCATTGGGGTTAAGTCCGGAGGTCGAGGTGGCCATTGGATCGGACCATGAGTTCCTAACCACTTTTCGTGGAAATTTCTGTCCAGGTAACGTCGAACAACTCTCGCATTATGTGCCGGGCAACCATCTTGTTGAAAATACATATCTAACCGACGTTTTAGAGGAACATCTTCAAGCAAAACTGGCAAAATGTCTCTTAAAAAAGTTAGATACCTTTCACCAGTTAAGTTCCCTCTGTAGAAGTATGGGCCGATTAGTTGGTTTCCTCAAACTCCACACCAAACATTTGTAGAAAAAACAACCTAATGGCGTGTGGCGAAGGTAACTTGTGGATTTTCTTCTGCCCATATTCTAAAGTTCCAACGATAGAAGGCCATTGTTGGTAAACTTTGATGCATCAGTCCATAAAATTTTGCATTTTTTGTGGGGATATCTAAAAAATAAATGTACAGTAACCTTAATCCCATGACTTCAGTCGAAGATATGGAACGTCGAATAACTCTAGCCTGCCTAGATGTTGACTTTGCCACCTAAGTGCTGCTACAAACAGAGCGTGGGAGTCCAGAGCTTTGGCTTGCCTATCCGTTGATGGTGCCCAGTTTGAAGAGCTTCTTAAAGAAAAAATAAGGTAATTTTGACATTAAACTGAAATTTGTTTTTCATATTTTAAATTGCCATAACTTTTGAAAAACCTAACCGATTTAATTTTTTTTTTTTTTTTTTTTTTTTTTTTTTTTTTTTTTTTTTTTTTTTTTTTTTTTTTTTTTTTTTTTTTTTAGAGCTCAATTACTAAAATATGCAAAAAAAATATAATGTTCCATTTGAAAAAAAAAAGTTAGATGCTGTATCTCGGGATATTGGGGTATAAAAAAATGGTTCAATCTGAAAATAAACTAGACTAAAAATGATTAAATACGTGTTTTCTAATTTTTCGAAATTTCCCGCCGTTTAAAAAAAAAGTGGGTGGAGCATATAACTCTGGTCACCCTATATATTTTATATTTGTAGAGCATAGCACATAAACGGAAAGTTTGCAGAAAACTTGACATTGCCTTAAAAAAAAAAAAAAAAAATAAAACATGCAACATTTTCTCAGACTCCAGTTAATACAATAATTTTAAAATTGCATTTAGTTTTATTTTTAAACGTGAAACTTTATTCGTTTTTTTATTAACATAAATGTTAAAGGTGGTTGAACAAAGCTTGAATTGTTCAAAAAATATAAGCGCCAATAAATTTGAACAAACCCAAATAATGGGATATTTTTTTATCCGTCGTAGCATGCATATTGGTTTTGTTTCTGACCGGTTTTGGATTTTCATCCATCGTCAGAGGAAAATTCACCAAGTTCGTGTAGTGAGTTCACTTCAACGAAATGTTTCTGTTTAGACATACCTACACTTGTTGGTTGTATTATATAATATACAATAATATAAACAACCAACCAGTGTGAATCTACCACAAACATTTCGTTGAAGTGAACATTGTACACGAACTTGGTGAATTTGCTCGGACGATGGATGAAAATCCAAAAGCGGTCAGGAACAAAACTAAAATATGCATGCTACGATGGATAAAATACCGGAATGTTATCCAGCACTGCGGACCCATCAACATTTTCATATCCAAATAACATGAAGTTCTAACGTCATAATATACCTCAGAACTCCAAAATCCTAAATCCAAAAATCATAAAACAACGGTTGCTGTTGAAATGAGTTTTTTCAAATTTTTGAATTCTAAAAATGTTGCTAATGTACCTTAATCCTATTTGGATTGTAGAAATAATATATTGCACTGGAATAGTACTTTAAAAGACAGGTTAACGCTAGTGTTCCCATAGAATCTTACAAAAAAACAATTTGCCTGGATAAATGCTACAAATAATTTATCATTTGCAGGAGTAGAAAGTTAACAAAATCTCGAAAAACTAAAAAAAAAAAAAAAAACTATTCAATAAAGTCGCACTTCAGGTCAACGGATGATTTTGACCAAAACCTCATTGTCGGATATGGGGTGGTGGTAGATGTAGATTGTTGTAAGGGGTTATCCGCACTGCGACCTGAAAGATCTATTGTGTCCCCCGGAGACTTTTCAGTGCACTACCGCCTCCGGGCAATAAGAACAACATTATTTGGTTCTTATTTTTTTTTTTCACTCCTTTCGCTGAACAACTGGCAGCCATGTTAAGCTGAGAATGGAGTCCTTTGATTTACAAACCTTTGCTCAAAATTCCTTGGATTTAAATCTTGTTATCAATTACTTCATACCATCCCACCTATCCTGAAATGTCCTATATTGCAATATGGATGACGAAAACATCGGCTTTATATCCAAACCATTGATGCGATCATAATCTGGAAGATTTCAATGGTTTACATGGAAAATTGCTGTGGAAAAACCCTCCAAAAAAGATCATGTATTTGCTTGGCTTTATTTTTGCTGAAACTGTGATAAAGAAAAAGAATATGTGTACTGAATCCTTAATCCCTTTCCATAATTTGCCTTGAAAAGACGGAACAAAATCCCTCTCCCACTCCCACCCCACAAAATCCTTGAAAAAGAATAATTCCGTTGTCGCCTCCCCCCTCCAATTAAACTTTTTTTTTTTTCTTCTTCCAACTTCCAAAATGAAAAACTAAGTCAGAAAAGTCCGGCGGCACTTTATTCTGTCCCCTAAAAGTGCCCTCTCCCAAATTTGTCCATTTTTATTTTGTAGCAATAAAGCCTTGTAGTAAGTACTTTTTTTTGCAATCAACTTTTTGCATGCTAAACGGCATGATTTTTTTTTTTTGCAGGAAATAACGGTGGAAAACTGTGTGAAAATCTACGGGCAGCAAGCTGAATTCGAAGCTGAGACCTCTGCTTTGCTAGTCCAGCGTGCTACCACTGAGCTAATCCTCTCCATCTCCCTTGGCTTACAGCAAGTAGCTAGGAACGGAGACCCTAGTTTGTGTAATGTGTTTGTCCTAGTCTGTAAAGTGCATATAGTTTAAGTGTATTGTTTTACTGTTCTGACGAAGTGCATGGAGTAGTGAGCTGTGGTAATCCGTGGGATCGCTACTCCCCAAGTAACTGCATGCATCAGATACCATTTGAGGTGTGGGCGAGGATGGTAATTAAATGGAATTTTTTGATGTTTAAGCTTCTGGCAAATTTAATTTTATTGAGATATTTTGTTCAAACACACTGTAAGGGTGTTGTGAGGAGATGTTGTTGTTGATGATGATAGATAAACACCTTAAGACTGGTTCAAGATATATAATTGATATGTGTATATATATAACTGACTGCCAGGGACTTTACACTTTAGAATTTAGAACTGAACTGAACTGACAGACTGACGTGGCTAAAATGATATGTATGGAGGGTGAATCAACAGAGTGATGACTGAATTGAACAGAATTATCCTTGACTGTCTCTCTCTCTCATATATATATCCACTGGCCGAATCTCTCCTCTCTGTGCGAGAGAGGCTGTTTCTCTCCGCTAGAGTGGATGAGTGGGGTTCACTACCCCTAAACACACACATATCATACAAACCAATCACTAAAAACTTACTTTTTCCAATTCAATGGAGTTTATAACATGTATTTCCATTTGAGAACTCATTTTCAAATATATTTGAACGATCACGGAACTTCCTCTTATACGACAGTGAGAGTAAAAAAATAAATAAATAAATGAATAAATAAATAAAATAAAATACAGTGACATTTCCGGACTACAAAATCTAGTATTCACCCAAACGGAAATTCAAATATGAACGTTCTTCGATTTTTTGTTCACATTTCCATAATATCTATATCTCCAATAGAAACACTCAATTTCTATTATCAAGCAGCAATAAAAGAAAGCAAAAGGAAAAATGTCAAACACAGTTTTCTTTGGTTATTTTGTAGCGGGATTGACATTTCTTTGAAACAAGATTGACAAATGTTGGATATTATTAGAAGCTTAACATGGAGTTTAATCGATACGGTAACAGGTCATGAAGCAATATAGTTATTAAAACAATTGATCTGAATAATTCCACCTTTCATATAATTTTTATTTGAGAATATATAATTTAATAAAATTTTACTAAGTAATTCTCATGAGAAACTACCCTTATTGAATTTTTCCAACTCCCTTTATATAAATTTTCTTTAAACAAGAAATTTTCCTACAAGGCAATAAATTTTCTTTTGTTATATTAGGTGGTGAAACTTATAGTGTATGTAGTTGGAATTTTAGTTTAGAGAGAAATGCGCATAATCCTACACACACACACACACACACACACACACACATTCTCAAGTCAATTTTCTTCAAAAGAAAAGGTCTCGACTAAAGTACTATAACTTTGTAAATGTGCAAAATATAACATACAATTCAAAAAACACATTTGTGGGGGGAGGGGCGGACCGATATTCTGGTTAATCAGTAGATATTATTTTCTCCTAATTAATTTCTCAAGTCAAATTTTTGCAATTGAGTTTTCTCCAGGAAAAACAGTTTTGTGGTTCCCAGAATACGAAAAAAAAAAGATTTTATCAAATGGTGTGGTTGTGTATAATATATGTGTGTGTATGTGAATAAAATATCTCAAAAATGAAAAAATGAAGAAAGTTTAAATTTCATATTTCATTCATCTAACCCACCACCCACATGTGACACGGAAATTTTAGGGTAAAAAAATCCATCTTTTGGGATTTACACGAAGAAATAAAAAACGATTTACTTCAAACCACATATACTATCTACATATATGAATGTATGACCACTTAAAGGTGGCTAAAACATTGAAGCTGAGCTTTAATATGCTTCACTCGGAGGTGTGCCACTCCTCTGCCACAAATGCGAAAGTAAGGCCGAAACTCCAGCTCATGTGCTGAGAAAATGCCCGAACTTTCCCGCTCCTCGTCAATCGTCGACACCATAATGTCGTCAAACGTAAGGTCATCGAGTTAGTAAAGAAAAAAAGGATATGTAAGCTAAGTGCAGAGATTTTGTGTTAACACGGACGGCGCCTCAACAAAATACGCAGATCTTGTCGCTTTTGTGATGGATGCCAGAAATATAGAAATATATGAAATAATAAAAAATATCAAGAAATATGTAACATTCCTTTGCAAAAGGATTACTCAGGTAGAAGACCACTATTGTCTTTTAGAGTTCATGAACTTGATAGCATTGTGTACCCACTTATTCTCACAGAGGAAGATTTGAAATAACAATTAGAACGCATTCCTTCAATAGATAGTTTTGTTGTAGACATCGAAGTAGAACAGTTGTTTTTTCGCTCTATTAGCATCATCGCATATTAATAAGTTAATAATTTCTTGCGAATAACTTGTAGTTATTATTTCAATAGAATATATTTTATTGTTAGCAGTGTTGACTACTTTCTTATTACTAATACTTCTCTCTTAAACATATAAACTTACAAGCAATTTACAAAACCGCTCAAGCCACTACAGGCTTCCACTAAAAACCTCTACATCACATCACACCAAAAACATTTCACTTTCAATAAAAACAGTCCATCTGCGGTAGTTGTTCACCCTAGGAGTAGGTATAAAAACAACGATCATTACCAGGTGAAGCGGATCAATGAAGAAAAGTGAACGACTTAAGACAAGTGTTTTAACTTCTTGGAAGAAAAAAGTTCCTACACGAAATTTGGAAAAAGGAATTTTGTAGTTCACGGTATGAATGAGAAAGAGAGAGAATTAGTGAAAATGGATTTTTGTGAAATGTATGCTGAACACTGTATAATAAAATGAGCATACAAACTGCAAGGAATTTATAGCAAAATAGAAGTCAGGTAGCGAGAGAAATATAAAGAAACAGATTGTGGTGAGTGATAAGAAGGTATCAGAGACATTTTCCGTGGT
>JAAEAF010012721.1:0-18490 GCA_011037195.1 Triatoma infestans
GAATTTGTATCTGTGCAGGTAGTATTCCAAGTTCAAAGGGATCGCTACAGAAATGCACAGAACATTCCAAATAAAAGTGATGAATTTGTATCTGTGCAGGTAGTATTCCAAGTTCAAAGAGATCGCTACAGTAATTCACAGAATATTCCAAACAAAAACAACTCAAAAACCTATTTTTTTAACTCGCACTTCCGGTTAACCCATTTTTGTCAAATTTGGTCTATATTAGCAATGCTTTTAATGTATATTTATATTATATCATTAGTGGGAGAATGTCGGAGGAAGCTCAATGCTTTAGCTCGGAGGGGAACATATTGAACAATTTAACTTACAAAGTGGGAGGACCCGAGTTCGAGTGCAGCGTATAACTGCTAAATTTTATATTTGTTTAAAAAATGTTAATAGTAAGGTAGGTGCTTCCGCCCCCGTTCACGACACCTAATTTGGTAGTTGGACGTTAAGCCCGCCTGAAAAGATAGGCATTACTTTACTTTACTTTTTTTTTTATATTAATATTATATCCATACTTAAGTAATGAAGTGGTACTTTAGAGGAAATCTTAGCGCCACTGTTCCCACAGAACACAGGAATTTTCCCAGGAAAATGTTTCAAATAAAAGTGATAGTAATTTGTGTGTGTAGGTAGTATATGAAGTTTAAAGAAAATCGCCAAAAACTGAAGAAAAACATTCACTAAAGTCGCACTTTAATTAAGAAAACCTCTATTAAGAAAATGTGCAACAATCCCAATATTTCCTTTGTAGCAGCAATCCGAGAAACGAAAAAGTATTAAAAATGACTGAAGTATGGTGAATGGTCAAATTTCCGCATAAAATGAAATTAAACGTAAATAAAGTATAATTCGATTGAATTCAATTAAATGTTGGAATGCGATTTAGGGGAGGGAACATATTGAAATTCATTAGATAAATGGAATATGACGGAATGGCGGGAGCAGGAACGCCGCAGACATAAGGAAGCAATGGCTCTGAATTCCAGTCCTATGTTTTAATATTTGGAAAACATTAAATACAATATAATAAAGTATTTTAATTAAGTTAATATATCCGAATAAAAATTTTAATAAAGTTTTCATTTATTTATGAAAATGTTTTAATAAAAACAAAACAAATATGCATTGAAAATACGAATGGTATTTTGAATTCATTTCATTAAATTGTTAAAAAGTATTGGAGGAAAAATCTGGGCAGTGAAATAGGGTGGGGGAGAGGAAACAAAGGGTTAGAAAAGAGTTAATCAAATTCTTGTTGAGAGTTTATAGGTCGGCCGGCGGCTAGCGACCTATTCCTAGAATTATACCACCTCCTTGTCAATAGAAGGGGGCGGCACAACCCCTTCGTCAATATGATCATGCAAGTGTAAAAAATCTAATGTGAAACATTCACACAACTTCCTCTGATGCCTGTCAAATCAAGTATGTACAAAATGGAAAATTTGTGTCATTTGTCCTAACATAAATGCAGACGTGTCCGGGGACACAAGCAGCTACTAACCCGGGCAGACAGGTGGACAAGTGGTTCCACAGCTGTCCACCAGAACGCTCCAATAACTTTAACTAACCCCATGTAACATTTGAAATTTAACACCACAAACTCCGCACAACTATCTAAAATTATCTGGGCAGTTAGCATTCCAAGTTTTAAGGAAATAATTGTAGTTCACAAACTTAAAAAAACTTAACTTCTGTAAAGTACCACTTCCGGTCAACTGATTTTCTTCAAATTAGGAATTCTAACAATGCTATGCTATATTATTGTAGTATGTATATTTAACATTATAGAGGTGTTAACGCCATAAATTTAGCTCAAGTGATACTTTAATGAAAAGCAGCTATATTCCCTCAGAACCCCCTATCAATGTTACCGGAAAATTCTTTCAAATAAAAGTGATTATTCGTATATGTAGTAGATAGCATACGAAGTTTAAAAAAAAATCGGAGCTGTTTTCGAGAAAATACCTATATCTTAAAACAATCTGGACACTCACACAACTTTCTTTTACTCCAGTTTTCAAAATTGTTATTGACAAACATTATAGTTTAGTATACCAAATATAATGAAATTCGTCGGAGTTTGTCGAAAACTGAGGAAACTGTTCAGTAAAAGCGTACTTCCGGTTTACTAATTTTCGTGAAACTCGGAATGTTGGCCATGTATTTATTTCTAATTAACTTTGTTGGATGGTAAAATATATATAATATAGATATAATCAACTGTGATCGCACTTTAGAGAAAAACATAATCCCACCCCTTCCCCAAAAGCCAGAAGGCCAGAAGAAATGTTTCAAATAAAACTTGTTAACTCTTCATATGTGTAATTCACATTCCTAGCTTAAAGAAAATCGTTGGAGGCATTTTCGAAAAAATACCAGAAAATTGAAAAATACATTTCAGGAAAAACTACATCCGGCCAACGATGTTTTCAAATTCGGAATTTCAACATTAATTCGCACCAGGATTTACATTCTTCCTCTTTGGGTTAAATTAAAAGTAATATTATATAATTACAATTTATTATTACTCGATATGAAACAACTACTTGCCCCCGCCCCTCCAAGGAAACTACAGAAAGTGGCGTTGACATCATGTGTCTTAAATAATACCAATCCAATTATAAAATATCCAATCATAAGTGATATAAATATTGACTTCTCCAGGTAGTATACACTGGTTATCACCAAATTGATTGAAAGAAAAAGAGTGTTGCTATGCTTTGTAGATAGATATTAGGTGCGCTATGTGACGGAGTGTGACGATAATAATGAATGAGGAGAATGGCCAGTATATAAGATGGTGCAAGGTTAGCACAGCCGACAGACCGTGGTAAGTTTCAGATGTGCAGGCACTATTCCCCCTCGCTCCTTTCCACCAATAACTGTATACACATACCTACATCGACTGTCCACTACCCCAACTTGGTCACTCTTCTTACACTAGTAAAACCAATACTTCCATTGCTATTATTTCTATTAACTATCTTCTAGGTAAGTAATGCTATCATAGTAAGGGTTGCAATTATCAAAAAAAAATTTTTTTTTTTTTTAATTTACGGCGCGTCTATGGTCATTGGCGCCCGGAGCCTTCTCAGTGCACTGCCAGCCTCCAGAAAGTGTTCTCTCGCTACAGACAACACTATCCATTACCAAACAGCGAGCTGTAGAGGTTCCTAGGAAGAAAAAATCTAAGGGTAGCACTAGACTCGAACCCGGGATCTCCGCGGGGGAGTCCAACGCGCTAACCACTGAGCTAATCAATCAAATAATATCTTTTATGTTAGTTTATTACAGTGGTTTTGGTGTGGTGGCGTCGCATTGAAACACGATCCGCTAGGCAGCTGTTGCAAGAAATCCAACGTTTGGCTTGTCTGGCGGTGACTGGTGCGTTTGGGACTACACCGACCGCATCTATGGAGACATTGTTAGAGATTCCACCTCTCTTTGTGGAGGTGAAAAACCAGGCAATGAAAGCCTGTTATATAATTAAACAGGCAGGTTTTTGGCAGGGTAAGCGATATGGTCATTCTACCATTTATCGTGAGATGCTTTTAAGGATTCCCATTACAGGTTTCCCTTCTGATAGGAATTTGAAGACTTTTGTCTTTGGTCATTCCTACAGGGTTAGGTTGCCTTCTAGGGAAGATTGGTTTTGATTCCTGGTGTGATTCCTGAGAATTATCTCCGATGCTACACGGACGGTTCCAGGATGGATGGTAGGTCTGGGACTGCCGTCTATTTTGAGACGGGAGATCATTTGGTAGCGCCTCTTGGTGAGTGGGCCACCGTTTTCCAGGCTGAGGTTTATGCAATTCTTTGCTGTATTTTGGATGAGAGGGTGCGTAACACTAATTTAAAAGGTGTTTGTATCTGCTCGGACAGCCAGGCTGCGTTGAAGGCGCTTAATTCATGTGTCTTCACTTCCAGATTGTGTTGGAATGTTCTAAAAGACTGGAAGATCTTTCTTCATTAAAGGATGTGCTTCTGGTCTGGGTTCCAGGTCATATGGGAATCTTTGGGAATGAGGAGGTGGATAGGTTTGCCAAATTAGGTGCCTCTCTCCCTTTCATTGGTCCAGAGCCTGCTGTTGGTGTGTCTTCTGACACATGTTTGTCGGGCTTTCAGACGTGGATGACCTCACAGCACTCATCCTCATGGATGAGTGCAGTTGGTTGTCGGCAGTCTAAAATGCTCATTGAGGGCCCGGACGGAGCTTTGAGTAGCGGGGTCCGATGTCTTTCACGGACCTCCCTCAGACATCTGGTTGGATTCCTCACTGGGCATTGTGGTTTGAGGAGACATCTCTATATAATGGGACTCGTGCCTGACCCCTTTTGTAGAGTTTGTGAGACTGAGGAGGAAACACCCATGCATCTGATGACGAATTGTTTGGGTTGTGAGGAGATTAGGTTTAGGACCTTCGGCCGGAATAGGATATCGGTAGAGGATCTTAAGCTATGTCCTTTTAAGGTTTTGGTCCGATTTGTTCGGTCTGTGGTGAAACTTAGATGGTTAAAACCTGGGTCTGGATTTTCGTTCTATTCCCAATGGTTGTTATTCTTTAGGGGTAGCTATATGGGCCCTGGGAGGCTTTGGATAGCGTAGGGTTTGCCCTCCCCTTCTGCGAATAATAATAATAATTTATTACAGTAGTATAAAGAAAATCGTTAGATCTTCCGAGAAAATCAAGAAAAATGAAAACAAAAATCTAATGTAAAACACTAGATAGACTTTCTCTGATTACAAAGTACTTAGTCAGAACTAACTAATTTTCTTCAAGCTTAGTAATTTTACTATAGATATAGTTGGCTAACGTAGCTATATTGCTTCTGACAGAAGCGTATCTCCCACCCACCCAGCCAACCACAACCATCCCATAAAATAAATTTTCTCAAAAAGTTAAAGAAAAAAAGTGATGCATGCACATGTATGTACATAGTATTCAATACCATTTTAAAAACAAAAACATCGGTGCCTCTTTGAAAATGTTTAGATGTTGTAGATAGTATGAATGTTAAAGAAAATTGTTTTGAAATCATTTTGGAGAATATCGCACAGGAAAACTGGAAAAAAAGGCAGTAAAATTTGCACATCGTTCACCGGTTGGCGGAGTTTCATGTCGGATGCGGTGATGAAAACCCCTAACCCGAATATCAAGTTTGGGCTTCCTGTTCGCTAAAACATATTCAACAGATCTCAAAAACATATATTTCCGATGAAAACTCAATTTCGAAAATTTGACACGAATATAATAGTTAATCTTACAGCGGAAAAACAAGTGTAAACTCCATTTTCTGTAGTTACCAAATTTTATCAAAATGACGCAATTGTAATTTGTGCACAATTAACATAATTGTCGGACATGTATCATTCTGTATTCAAACTAATTAAAGAAAACAATTACAACATATAAATTAGTAATAAGAGAATATATGTAATAGTAAATAAATAAATACGAGAATATTGATATTCTCTGATGGGGGAGGGGTAAAAAATAAACATTTTATTAATTAAATTCAATTGCAATCAGTTTGGAATTAATGTGTTTGTTGTTTTGTTTTTAATTTATCAAATAAAGATTTTAATGAACAGTTATGAAATTTAATTTCATGTTACTGGAATACACCGTCAACAACAATATATATATTAGATTAATTGAGGGTGGGGATAGAAATCAATTTCTGTAAAATCATTTGAAATTTCCTTTTTTTTTACTTTCTTTAATAATTTTGTATATATACAAAAAAATTAAAAGATTTTATGCGGAACACTGACGTGAGTTACCTACAATTATGACCGGTACAAATTTCTTTAGGTGGTTTTCAGCAGTTAGTAGATAGTGATTAAGTTTAAGAGTAATGAGATTACCATAGCAGTAAATGCTTCTAGAAGTGTGGTGTGAAACACTCGTAACACAACTTTCATTATTGCGATTATTATAAAACTAATTATTGATAAATGATGTAGCGCGCTACCAAAATTTGGAGATTTTCTAAACGTTTGGTTGGCCCTGCATCACAAACAAACAAAGTAGTGGTGGGGGGACTATAACTTGTTTACCTAAAATGCTTTCTATTCTCAACACTATAACATAGCTTTGTAACACCAGTTTAAATTTAAACCTATAACTGATGGATATCCCCGAGAATACTTATAGGTTTTTCTGGAAAAATCTGGAAATCTGGAAATCTTTCTGGAAATATGAATTAGTACTCTGGGGTAGAGAATACCTAAATGTGAATACGATTTTTGGCAGCGCCATCTGTCGGCGGCCCCACAATACTAGTATGGTTATGCCTTACAGACTCCCCCACAACCTCTAAAATAAAATTTCTCTATAAAAATGTTGTGTATAAAAGCAATAATGTTGAGGTATTGCCACAATTGGTATTACAAATTGGGAAGAAAGTTGTTTGAACGGTTTTAGTAAAAACTCATTGCACTTTTGATTAATCGATTTTCGTCAAATTGGATGACTCTACATCAATAATAGAAATTAGGTAGCGAGATATTTAGACTGAGTAAGGAGAAGGGTAGTAATTGTTTGCTGACGCGTTGTAACAACTATCCTTCTGTAGGGCTAACTCGGTTGCATATATATACGGAGTCTTCCACTCCCTAATAGCAGAGTCTGGCCTAAATAGCGAGAGTGATTCTCGATGTTGTGTTTCTCTCTGCTCTTCTCGGATCCTATTTTACACACACACATATATATATATATAAACATTTTGTATCGTACTGAGAGAGAGGAGCTCCCCCATGTATTACTGGTGAAAACTCAATTTCGAAAATTAGACCGAAATCGTTCAACTGATTTTCTTCAAACTTCCAATTCTAGCAATGCTGCTAATTTATCCTAATCTTTTCTCCACGCACACACACACACGCGCACACACACACACGTAGAACAAACTCTAAAAACATTTTTTTTCCATTTCTGATGGATTCAAAACCTTTAATTCCGTTTAAAACTCAATACTGTCATTTGTCATGTTTGCAATACTTCCTCTTAAGTCAATAGGGGAAAATAGTAAAGAAAGAAAATGATATTAGTGAAGAGAGAGAGGGTGCTAGGAGCTCACAGGATCTACTGTTAATAACAAGACATAGAGACGAAGGTTAGATAGGGGTCATTATACATCACACCATTCACTCTTGGTTCACTCCTTCAAGGTCGTACAAGTTGAAGTACATTCGTACAGACAAACTGCTGCAGAGAAATATGATACAAGAGTATAATAGTATATGACAATATCAAGAATCATTGCTGTATCAGAAATAAAAGATTTTTAAAATTTATTTCTAAACAAGTAATTAGAACCTAGTTAATTCAGCCATTATCTCTTACAATTTATAAAATAATAATTATTTCATCGTAATTAAAAGACATTATATAAAGCAACTTATAATAATAACTATAGCTACTCGAATAAATTTTTACTTTTTCTTCCCACAAAGAGGAAGAAGTATCGCGCCATCCGGTCAAATGTTTGAAATAGAATTTTCACCGGAAGTACATGTATTGAGGTCCCCCCCTGAGTAGGGAAAAAAGTTTTTTATTTGGCGAACGATCTGTCCGTCTGTATGTGTACATATAAATAAACATGGCGAAGATATTTGTTTACGTAAAGGTGACAACATTGTAAGTGCAGTGCCTTCTGTCTCAATCCAATTAATAAAGCTTGTAACGGCAGTGTAATATTAAACCTAACTTTAACGTCCCATAACCCCCCCTTTTAAATTCAATTTTTCCAAGAAAAAATTTCAAATAAAAGTGAAAGAGTTTTATCGATACGATTAGCGTTCCAACATTAAAGAAAATTGTTTAGCCGTTTTGGAGAAAATTGCTTAAAGTCCAAAAACCTATTGTGTAAAGCCGGACTACCGGTTAACTGATTTTCGTCAAATTTAGAATTCTTAATACCTTAACATTATATAGAGATGATGAGAAGTGGTCAGAACTGAGGATGGAGAAAAAGCTGAAGATTGCTGTTCTCCCAGAATTTCATTATAATCAATTTTCCAGGGAAAATGTTTCAAATAAAGAAGAGAGCCATTTTCTACAACATTGTACGAGAGTTCATGAAAATCGTTGCGATCCTTTATTGAGAAAATTGTGATTCAGTACAATCGCATTTGCGGTTGGTGAATTTTGACCAAAATTTTATTGTTAGAAGCGGTGGTGGTAGTAACAATGGAATATTGTTCAAGGTTTCTGTGATGATTTTTCGTTACTGAGATATTTTGTTCACACACACGCACACATACACACACAGACCATTCGTTAAAAAAAAAAAATTGTTTTCGTACTCTGGAGACCTCAAAAGATGTTTAAAAATTTTCGGATTCTGAGTTATTAAAAGGCAGGAGTTATTAATATCTACGCAAGTGAGTGTCTCATTTATGATCACGGTGAAGGTTAGTTAGATATTTATTTAATTTAAAAATTAATAATTCTGTAATCTGAATTCAATTCAATTATCAGAAATATCCATTAAATAATTATACATATAGGTTAACCGGTACATTACAATTATATTATTATTGCTGTGAGGTATTGAATTAAAAAATAAACTTTAGACTGTAACTAATATTATGATACAAAAATTATAATTATTAAATATGTAGCAGAAAGCGAGAGAGAGAGAGAGAAATAAAAATCTGTCTGTTGTTAGGAGGAGGTGGTGGCAAACAGCAAGTCTACTGAGAGGGCCCTACTAATGAGAACCATTATAACCCGCACACCCCCGTCACTATCTATTAAATGAAGATCTCGTAGTAATATTTAGTGTTGTAACCAAGTGGAAAGCAAGTTCCGGCTACCGACGGTACAACAGCAACAGTTCTCCTGGCTTACCACCATTCAATATTTTACAGATAGTCTGTGTATAAAAATTCGGCTGTGAGGAATTCTTTATTACATATTGCTAATATTCTTTCAATTCTACATCATAAGCTTTTTTGAGTCGTCATTGAAAATATTATAAATTTCAACGTCAGAAATGAAATAGTAACTACTTTAGTATGAAACATTTATGGGTGCTTTTGGGGAAGGGGTGAGATCATTTTCCCTTTAAAGTGCTATTTTAGTTTATTAAACAATTCCTTCATCTAAATAATATTAATTAGAATTAAATATGCTGCCGAAATTCCATGTTTGAAAATATTGGTTGATAGGAAGTGCGTGTTTTCACCTTTCTGCGATTTCCTCCATTAAAACAGCGGACGGAATTCATTAAATTTGGTATACTGACTCACCATATCACCGCTGTTTGAAACTTTCTCCCGAAAAAGTTCATGTAAGGGGTTTTTTACAGATTATCACATTTTTTCATTCCAATTTAGTGATCGCGCTTAAAGGTTACTATTTGGAAATTTTCAGACAGGACTACTATGAACCGGAAGTAGATGCATATAGTAAGTAGATGCATATAGTAACCAACATTAACGCGCTCTACTTCAATTATTAATTTCCCTTACACAACAATTTCTTTTCAATTATTTTCTTAAGAAAAACCATAACTAACTGAAAAAATATATGCATTTTTAGCAATATTTTCATTTCTGCCGAAAAACTCAAAAACTGCACTTTCGGTTGACTGTTTTCTTCAAATTTGGAATTCTATCGTTTCTAATCTCATATATTATACAGTTAATAGAACTAACTGCGTTGAAGGTAGTACTTTAGAGGAAAGCTTAACGTTAGTGCTCCTCTAGTGTCCCCAGTGCCCCCACACAATCAATTTTCTCGAACAATTGTTTCAAATCGTAAAAGTGAAAGAAATTATGTATGAAGAGAGTATGTTTAAAAGAATACGTTGGAGACATTTTCGAGAAAATCGCGAAAAACAGAAAAAGAAAAAACATTCAGTAAAGAAACCTTGCGGCAGATACAGTGGTGGTGCACGTCAACGGAATACTAAGTTTGAGCATCCTGTGAGTTTCGTAATTGCATATTTTATACATACATATACATACATGTACATACATATACATACATGTACATACAGATACATACATGTACATACATATACATAAATGTACATACATATACATACATGTACATACATATAAAAACATATACATACATATACAAACATATACATACATATACATACACACACAGAAAGAAAGATTTTTAACTTTTTTAGAAATAATCATTTTGTTTAACAGATACCCAGCAAATCTAAGTGTGCTGTGCAGAGTTAACTACTAAAAGTGGTAGCAATATGAGCGCATTTAAATGCTGGGAATTGGAATGAAGTAGGAGCAGGTGGTGGTGATGTAGAAGTGAGGGCTAGTTAACGGAACTGGTGTTCCAAAAGGATACGCTTTAAACTCTCTCACACACCTGCACAAACTACCTGCAGGAGAGGTCATTACATGGCAAGAGGGAGATAAAGTGATTAATTACTTGAAAATGGTACTTGGAGCATGGTTGGGCTAGCTTCATTTATTTCTACCCAGAGGGTGTCGTTGTGCAGAGCTTTTAATGCTTCCCCCATCAGCGAGCGGGTCCCCGTTCTCTCCATAGCACTCCCAATG
Organism: Triatoma infestans; assembly: GCA_011037195.1. Lineage (NCBI taxonomy): Eukaryota > Metazoa > Arthropoda > Insecta > Hemiptera > Reduviidae > Triatoma > Triatoma infestans. Next base: position 10,558 of record JAAEAF010012721.1, read on the forward strand.
GGAACAACCTAGCAGGCAATATTTATTGTTTGTTACAAAGCATTTTCCTTATAATTCCCAATTGGGTATGGAGAAACCATAGAAGCAGAAAGTGTTTTCTCAGGTAGACAGAAACTTAAGAGCGTAACACAAGCCAGCAAGAAAACTTCTCTAAAACCGTTAAAGCTACAGAAAATCTTTTTGTCTAACGTGAACTTTTATACCACAGAGAGATGAAGAGCAAAACAACTAACTAGCACCCACCACACTAAGATGACCTCGTAAAAGAGGAATTCAGCGCAACAGAGCTTGTACTGTTAGCCGGCCAGCACTTAACAATTTCATAACTGCTAGTTTGTTAAACTTTAGGTCGGTTTAAGGAAAAGATGAGCAGAAAGTGAGCTTGTTACTACAACTAAAACAACTACCTCGGAATAGGTTTAGAATGTGGAGTTATTGAAAGGCAATGTGTAAAAACAAAAAAAACCACAAGCGAAACCTTTACGCACAAACACAAAACTCACGCACGCAGCGTTAAACAAGCGGGCAAACGAGACAGACAGACAGAGACACACACACACACACACACACACACACACGCAGAGAGAGAGAGAGAGCAGGAAGTGAGAGGATGCCATAATTTTTGGTGAAGATAACCCACCTACACTTCCTATTTTTTCTTCACACTGGAAAACAACCTTCTCTTCCATAACCTTCTTCCCACTTTTTCTCCTCACCTCCTAACCACCTCAAACTCTCTGCTACGTCCAACTTTATTAAATAATATTAATAAAGATCTGAATATATTCATATCTGTTTTTCTTTTAAAGAAAACTTTGCAAGCGTTTTCATTTTTTGCCCCCTAAATGAACTTATTAAATTCTCCACGTAACTAAGCCCAAATTATATCTACAAAGTACTGCAGAACTTTCTCCAAATTTTCTGTTTCGATTATATACCTATATATATTTTTAATATGTATATGGAACAAGTGTTGTATATTTACACGAGCTTTTATAATAATAGAAATTTTGAAACATTCTCGACGAGACTTTATCGCTATTGCAATTTACAAAGTTCTCGATTGATTGATTTATTCAGTATACTCGTGCAATTATTACGGAATTACAAATTTCACATAATATATCTGAAAATGTCATATGTGCATTCAAAATATAATGTGACAAAAAATCTTACTTCCGGTATGTCGATTTTATTCAAAATCAGAATTTTAATAACACTTTAAACTTAACAAAGTGAGACAATAGACCCAGTGAGACACTTTAGAGGAAAGCCTAAGGAAAGTCATCTCGCCCCTGAACCCCCTTGAATGAATTATCCCAGAAAAATGTTTCAAATTTTAGAGGGTTATTGCGGGGAAAGGTCTGCCAGTTAGATTAAATTTAAAGTTGCAGAAACTTTGTTGATTTTGACATTGAGCGCTCCATATAAAGCCGTTCAGACATTTACCCACCAACCACCGACATATTTATGTCCAACCCGACTCAACATTGTAACGTTGCAATTTTAAAGAAAATTTCTTGATTAAATTGTATTGATTAGTCTAAGAGAAAGAAAAGTGATGTGTGGGTTTTCAGATCTGATTTTTTTTAATGAAATTGTAATTTTTCATAAACGTAAGACTTCCTCCCGTTTTCCTGGATCGCAAATCTTAAGGAAATTCAATTCTTTTATGAATCTGTGACCCTTCACTAGTGACATGTTGACAGCAACATATTCTGCCCACATGACTTAGATCTTGACTACACCCATGTATATCTCAAAGATACATATTTATATATCAAAGTCAAGCGATATTTTTAATCACTATGTGTACAACTGCGTAGAAGTACAAGTTACTGAGTTCGATCCCCTGTCATGAGCTTGGGTGTTTTTATAGTTTTCGAGTATTACACAATAAAGTATCGCTCTTCGTGGCAAGTGAAGGAAAACTATCATTTATTTCATTTTGTTATACGAAACTATTGGACCCAGTTCGCAGGCTATGAGATTTTCAAGCTAAAAAACGCAATAGCTTTTTAACAAATGTCGAAAAAAATTTTATTTATTTAAACATTTTTCTGAGAAGACCCATTTTAGAAGGTGTCTGGAGGAAAAGACATGATTTTAGGGTTTCTTCTAAACTACCATTCATACGATTTCTGTCATTAGTGAAATTATTAATAAGAATTAATTGTGAACTAAATTACGAATTTGAAACGATAAGGTAACAGTGTGACTTTTTAATTCTCATAATGTACTTTTTTTGTTCAGTAATTGGCGATTTTTTTTAGATACAGAAACCAGGAGACATCTTGTAAATATGTTATATCAATTACACTAGTATTTTGGGCGCCACGTTAGTTGAGTGGTTAGAGGGGTGGTATGCTGAGGTGTATTGTGCTACTGGGTTCGACTGCCAGTCATGGTCTTGGATTTTATTTTATGTATCAATATGAGCAATATACAGTAAGGTCTGTTGCCGCCTCCGTCTCCATTACAACAGATCGGTAGTTGGATGTAAAAGCTCAGGCATTACTTTACACACTTGAAGCAGCTAAACATTATACAAATTATAAAATTAAAAAAAATTGCCGATTACAAATATTGCCGTATGAGCAAGTCAAGTAATAACTGAACTATAGTTTTCTGTTTCTATTTAAAAAAATCTGATGTGAAACACTCACACGACTTTCTCTTACTGCGAAATGGCAAATTTTTTTCACACTTACAATTCTTATTACTGTTTAAAACATTCAGCATTTTTATGGAGGAAATCACAAAAATCTAGAAAACCTATGCAATCAAGTGACACTTCCGCTCAACCGATTTTCTTCAAACTGAATTATGGCAACTTACATAATTCTAATAATTATTATTTAGTTGAAGAATTGTATAGCGCAAATTGTTAATCAACAAGTTTCCCTAAATGAATTTTCCCAGTAAAATGTTTCGAATAAAAGTTTTAGCACTTTGTATGTGTAGTTATACCAAGTTTAAAGAAAATCGTTAGAGCCGTTTTAGAGAAAATAGCAGAAAACTGAAAACTACGTTCAGTAAATCGCCCTTCCGGTCATCCAATTTGTTTCGAATAAAAGTTTTAGTACTGTGTATGTGTACTTATACCAAGTTTAAAGAAAATCGTTGGAGCCGTTTTAGAGAAAATGGGATTTCGACAACATATTTAATTCTAATTAATATTATTTAGATGATAGAACTATGTAATCAACTGAAATACCACTTTAGAGGGACCATAACCCCACCCCTCCCCCCAAATTACCCTTAAATGAATTTTTCCGGAGAAATGTTTCAATTAAAGGTTGCAGCTCTTTGGATCTTAAAAAAAAATTGTTTGAGCCATTTTTGAGTAAATCACAAAATACTGAAAATACCATACAGGAAAATGGCACTTCCTGTTGATGGTTTCCCCCGAAATCATAGTGCCTGGCGCGGTAGTAACTAAACGAAATACCAAGCTTCCTGCAGCTTTCAGCATCCTGCAACTTTTCGTTTTTGAGATATTCTTTTCCCACACACACACACACACACACACACACACACACCCACACACACACACACACACACTCACCACTGTCTAGAAACCACTATTTTGGACTCAGGGGTCCTCAAAACGTGTATTTCCGGTGAAAACTGAATTGGGAAAATCTGGCACGATCGGAATACTTCCTCTAATAGCAATAAAAATAAAAATACGCTGAAATTCATGATTAAAAAAAAAAACTATATTTCGTTATTGTTAAACGAAACTGAACTGCAAACTATTATGAATATAAAAGCAAGATATACTCTACTCATAAAATTTTTGAAATATTTAGTGATATTTTTACAAATATATAGCTCTGGTATTGTAACTAATTCTATAAAAAAAATAAAAAAGCAATCGTGTGATATCTAAGCTGTAAAAGATCTGTGTTCACATGTAGCGCTCAAAGTAGATTGACGTGTATTTAAGTACGCAAGAAAATATATATAACAAGAAACTCATCATATGGCAAAACTCAACTACATATTTATGATTTGCGGTCGATAAGCACAAAATGAAATTTAAAGAAAAAAGGCAAAAAAGTTCCAACAAAAATAAAATGAAAATATAAAAGCGAAAAACAGAAATGAAGCTAATTAGAACAAGAATAGACAAAGATAAATGATAGTAAATAGTGAATAATTAAAAAAGAAACAAAAAAAGATTTCCTAAAAAGAACGCAAAACTCACCGTCCGCTTGATCACCATAGAGATGGGGGTTTCTAGGGTCGTTTGCTTACCTGTAAACAACAAATCTATTTATTACAACTATATTTGGTATATGGTATATATTTATTAATATACGTAATAATAATGTGACATAATAATATTCTTATGGGCTACGGACTATGGCCATACATAGTAGTTGAATATGTGGATGGGTCCGCAATTCTGGATAACTTGTGGAATCGTAGCATGCATATTTTTATCATCCATCGGAAGAAGAGTAAGGTAGAGTTGACTTCAACTTAATGTTTCTGTTACACACTATACTTATTGATTCTATACGGGAGTTTATTAGATTATTATCTAATATTTGTGTGTTATGTGTTACTTGTGTGTGTATGTGTGTGTGTTTAATAACTAATTGGAATTATCATGAATTAGATTGAGACATTGGAAAATGGTCTATAATAAATAGCGTGCTTTGAAGAATACTTTATAACTAAATTTTAATAGTGTTGTTAAGTATGCTCAGTGTTTAGCGTCATAAGCACGAAAATATTGTAACGTTTTCAAAAATTCACTTTGTTCACTTTTTATACACTTTCCACAAACGTACACTTCGTTTGTAACTCTAGAAAACTGTCATTTCGATTCTTGTGTTTCCCAATTTATTTATACGGTGAAGGGTCTAGAACTTTCTCGATTCTTTAGAGATAGGCCAGAGCGCCGCCAGCGATTCTGGCGGCCACTAGGGGAACTTGAGGTAACTGCTTTACTCTCCTAGATGCACCAGTGGCTTGCAATTACCTTTTTTTTTTTTTTTTTTTTTTTTTTAAGAAACTGGTATGAATATGATGAGATATGAAGTTGCATAACTAAAAATGCAAAAAATTTCAAAAGAAAATCGTTCTAAAAGAGAAAAATTCTTCTTGAAATTTGCCCCCATCATGTAATCCGCGATTTTCTTCAATCTTGCTAAATTTATAAACTTAATTAATTCTCTAATTATGGTAAGAAGAAATGTAACGGCATATTGGAAACTTTCTTTCTATGTTAATATCTTTATGCAGTTTTAAGCAAAACACACACACACTGCACAGCGCCAGATCGCAAAAAAAATTATTCTGAAACTATGTATGCACTCAATTTTCTTATAAATATCATCGAAACGTATAGAAGTAAAAAAAAAAAATTGGGAATTTATATTAATTATTTTAAATATATTTCGATTAATAATATTCCAATATATAAGGAGTTTGTTTTAAAGTGCTAAAATAAATAACATAAATCAAAACTGAAGGCGGCTACTACCCTACGTTCTATCCAACATGTCAAATTATTTTACATAGCACCGACATCGCAAACAGTGAAACCGATAAGAACATGTGACAAACATCTCATTAATTATCCCTCGAATAACACAGAAGTCTCGTTAAAAATGAAAACCAGGATAATGAATCATATTCTATTCTCTATCTAGTTTCATAATTAGCACTGGTCTAAATATATATTTTTTTTGCAGACAAGAATACTTAAAATAGTCATGTGTTTGTTTTAACAATATTTTTTTTTTAACTTTCTCTTATTACTGTAAGCGGAACTATAGCGATTGTGTCCAATGTTCGAAATTGTGACTTAACCAGTATTATAGTTCTGAGGAGACCTGAGTTCGAAAAAGTTTTTTTCGAAACTGGTTAGTGTGTGGGTGTGGTAAACATAGCTCCAAAACGAAAATCGGTGAAAAACTGCAACTTGGTATTTCATTTAGGCGCTACTAGGAAACGCGACCAAGTCTTAGTTAAAATCGGTCTACCGGAAGTACCATTTGATAGAATGGATTTCGAGTTTTGTGCGATTTTGTCGAAAATGGCTCCAACGATTTTTTTTTTTTTTTGAAATTGATATATCAACTAATCACAACAAGAAACATTTTTTCGGGGGAAAAAAGTTTAAAGAGAGTTGTGGGGGGGGGGGGGGGAGCGTTATAAAATGCCATTTTAATATATTACACGATTTATTGTCTATATAATATTCTGAAGAAAATCGGTTTACGGGGATGATTTTTATATTACATTTCGGATGCAATATACATTTTCATATGTGAAATTCGTAACTGGATAATATCCGAATAAATAAATAATAAATCCAAACTATGAAAATTCCATTAAGAGAAAGTGTATGAGATTTTCACATCAGATTTTTGGTTTAAATAAATAGAAATATTAAATATTTGTAACTTTCCAACAGTTATACACATAACAAACTATAATTATTTGTCTTAGATCTATCTAATTGGAAAACGAAAAAATTATCCTTTTTCCAGCAATCCAAAACTATCTTATGTATTGAAGAAAGAACTAATGTAAATATCATAGACATTTTTATTGTCAGAGATCTTCTTCATTTTGTGATTATCGACTAGCACAAAAAAAGGATCGTTTTGTTTTTTTTTGCGGTGGATGGATTCTGTATAATCTTTGGCTTTTCAAAGGGTAAAAAACAGAATATGGCCTTCACAGGTATAATCCAACCAGCACAAACCTTTGACGTCATACACAAATACACATCTACTCCAAGCCCTGTAAGACCCGATATTGTACTGTGCTTGTCGGCTATTTTCATTTCGTTTATCAAAATACATTTTGATGATGGGACAGTGCCCTAAAGCTGATTACAACTGGAAGGTTACAAATTATTATAATCCTTCCAATAGATTGTAATCTGCCATATTTTTATTTTCTCTTATTCAGAGTACGAGGAAGTATTGTGCGACCGTCTCAAATTCTCGAAATTGAATTTTAACCGGAATAACTTGGTTTGAGGTTCCCAGAATAAGAAAAAAATTTTTTTTCAGCACATTGCGTGTGTGTGTTAACAGAATATCTCAAAAATGGAAAATGGCGGTAATCTCAAATTAGTATTCCGTATAGGTACGACTACCGCATCAGACACCAAGGTTTCAGGCGAAGGTGCCCCGTTTTACTGAATATTTTTTACACTTTTCCGCTCCAACGACATTTTTTAAACTTCATATACTGTCGACACACATAAATACCTATCACTTTTATCTGAAACATTTGACAGGAAAAATTTATATTTTTTTGAAGTTTCTAGGGGAAATGAAATTTTCCACCTTAGAACAATATATGTTACCACATGTATAATATTAATGTTCATTATAAGCATTGCTAGAATTTCAAATTTGAAGAAAATCAGATAACCGGAAGTGCCGTTAAAGAGAATAGGTTTTTGAGTTATTTGGAATGTTCTTGATAATGATTTCTAACTGCTTAGATATAAACCGATCACTTTCATTTTTTTAAATTATTTTAGATAATTTTGCGCAATTTGCGGCGTTGAATTTCAAAGGTTATTTGCGTTCCTTCAATGCTATTAACGCTGTCTTGCGGACAATAAGGTAACTCAATTGAAATAACTACCTGACCCAATGATTCCCACCAACATGTAACCCCATCCCTTCTTTATATTTATATTAGACCTTTGAAAACAAATTTCCAAATTTAGTTGAGTTTGTATTGACTGCTGTAAGGGAAGTCGTGTGACTGTTTCACTCCATACTTTTCATTCACTCTTTTCGTTTTATTCCTGTGAATGAAAATGGACTGGTTCTCAAAATTATTTAATTTCTGTATATATACATAAAAAGGAAGACTTGTTTGCCATATTGTTGCAATGATTTTGAACCATTTATTGAGTAAAAAAAAAAAAAAAAAGTCAAAATTT
>JAAEAF010012722.1:0-12489 GCA_011037195.1 Triatoma infestans
ATTTTTCTGAGGTTTTCTATGGAATTAGTAGCACTAAGCATTCCAGTAAAGTACCACTTCAGTGCGATGTATTATATTGCATACAATAAATCGATTAACCGGATTTTGAGACTTTATAGAATAGGTTTTTGAGTTTTTTTTTTTTTGAATTTTCATGAAAACGACGTCAAGGATTTTCTTTAAACTTGAAATGCTAACTAGACAGATAGAAACCTATCATTTTTATTTGAAAGATTTTTCTGAAAACCTTGATTTTTAGACAGTTCTATGGAATTTTGTAGCGTCAAATTTCAAATCCCATTGATTCAATGTTATTGGCGCTGTCTTCAATTCCCTAACTGCTTGTGCTTGGGTTGCTTTGGTGATAGTTGCCCCCTACTAACTCTATAGTTTATATCCGGTCATATGAGTAAAATTTGATGTGTAAAGAATGTTTGTCAGTTCGTAAATAATTGTAACAGAAGTAAGAGAAAGAATAAATGTTTTACATCAGATTTTTTCGTTCGTGTTTATCATGCAGAGTTTCTCTTAGATTTTCAATTTGTATTACGCCATGCAATATATTCTGAAAGTGAATCCATATATTTTAAAAACTTATTAGCTTATTTTTGTATCGCATAGTACGAAATGCATTCCCTTTGAAATTATTCAAAATATTTTCTAGCAGAATTGTAATAAAAAGGCAATTAGGATTTTGGCAATTTGGCAAAGGTGCAATTAAGGATGTTCAAATTATCATTTTTTTGCTCTTATACTGATTAGCAACGATCCTTAAGTTGTATGTATAGCAAAAAAACTGTATAATAACTTATGTACTAAGTAATTATATGGTCGGTTAACTCCGCAATCAAACCAATCCAATCCAAGACCCTCCGCCATTGTACTACTCTCCTTTCTAACTCCCCCCCCCTTCAACTAACCCCTACATTTCTGTTTGTCATCATTCTAGATAAAAACCATTTATAAAGAGATTTCACATTAAACTAGAAACCCATTCCTCGCCAAAATAACGCTGTAAGAAAAATCTCCAACGATGGGAAGGGAATGGGGTGACTAGTTTAGGTTTAAGTAGTTCTCGTTACTGATTAATAACACAGTTTAAACAAAATATATTATTATTTAAAAATTTTATTTAAAAATGAACTCAGTGAATTTAAATAATATCTGAATTACTTTGCTGACCATTAAAATTACGCTACCGGACCCACCGCTGGTCGCCGACCGCTGTTCTAAAGTATCCTGGGTCCGAAAATATGGTTTACTGGTGTGTATATTTGTGTCGTCAGCATAACACGCGGCTTTTTGAGGTCCCCTGAGTGTGTGTGTGTGTGTGTGTCAGAATAGGTCAAAAAATGCATAAATAGCATAAAGTTTAAATTTGATATTTTGTTTAAGTTCACCACCAGAGCATCTGACAATAAGGTTTTGTTTTTAAAATCGGTCATCCGGAAATACCACTTTTCTGCATTGTTTTTCTTTTTTTTATTTCCAGTTTTTGCGATTTTCTCAAAAATGGCTCCAACGATTTTTATTAAACTTGGTATTATACCATAACGTATAAACAGCTACAAATTCTTATTAGAAACAAATCTTATTTTTCTGAGAAAATTCACATTAATTTGGTTTTAGAGGAATGATGGGGGATATTATGCTTTCCTCTAAAGTGCTAGTTTAATTTATTATACAATTCCATCATCTATAAAATATTATTAATGAGAATTAAATTATGTTGCGAAAATTCCGAGTTTGAAGAAAATCGGTTGACCGGAAGTGGTACGCTGCTGAATTGTTTTTTTTTTCACTTTTTTGATATTTTCCGATGAAAATTTAATTTCGACAATTTAATATGTTCGCAATTTTTTGTTTATTAATGCAATAATAATAGAAAATAAAAATGATAATAAAATAGACATGAAATATCTTCATTAATATTGTTTATTTGATATAATATAGTTAAATTATTAAGTTTATGTAATAAACAACAGCTGATTGAAGGTTGATTAAGTTTTGTATTCTGGAAGAGTATATAGTAAGTAAAGGTAGAGAGGATAATAATGATGTCCATATGGGGCTGTACAGGAAGTGTGGGAGAAGGCCACATTGTCTGAATACTGTTCAGATAGTTCTCACTCTGGAATCTGGTTAAATAAAACACGTCATACTATGTGCATTTCTTCTTATTTTCATTAAAATATTATACTATTACGACTAATAATAATAATTGTGTTACACACCAAAATTTGTGACATATTTGAGCAGAGCAAATTGTTTTTAATGTGCGGATGAATGTGTACGGTGGGAGAGGATTCAGCATTCAGCATCATTAATAATAATAAAAAAAAACCTGGTGTGAAACACTCACACAACTTTCTCTTACTCCAGTTTTCAAAATTGTAACTGACAAATTTTATAGTTAATGTACCAAATTTCATTAAATGCCTGGTGCCGTCGCTGGTGCTTTAAGCACTGTCCAAGGAACAGTTTACCAACAGTAGGCGGAATAGTTAGACGGACCAAAATCCCACTAAAACTAATTAACCAACCCACCTGCAAAGAGCCAACAAAGTAAGAGGCTCAACACCATGATTCGTTACTCTCAATTATATCCAGCATATAAACGGCTAAAACTGTTAAAGGAAATACCTTTCAGTATTGCCTAAAAACAGACAAATTAGCCAAATACTTAGGGTATTATTTGACCGCTTTAAGGGAGAAGTGCGGCCCACCATTACCTTTCAAATTTAAATGCGAGCGACCAAACCCACTATTAAATTAAATTCGTCGGTTTTTTTTAATGGAGAAAATCGCGAAAACTGAAAAAACTGTTCAGTAAAAGCGTACTTCCGGTTTACTAATTGTCTTGAAAGTCGAAATTTTGGCCATCTATTCACGTATTTGTAATTAATTTCGTTTGGATGATAGAATTGTATAATCAACTATGATAGCACATTAGAAAAAAACATAACCCCACCCTTCCCCCATAAACCCTCTTAAATGCCTCTACCAAGAGAAATGTTTCAAGTAAAAGTTGTAGCTCTTTACACGTGTAGTTCACATTCCTAGTGTAAAGAAAATCGTTGGAACCATTTTCGAGAAAATTCAAGAAAACTAAAAAATACATTTTAGTAAAAACGCACTTCCGGTATTCCGCTTTTTTCAAACTCGGAATTTCAACAACACATTTAATTCTAATTAATATTATTTAGATGACAGAATTGTATAGCAAACTGAAATAGCACTTTAGAGGAAAACCTACCCACAATCCTTCCTCAAAAAAGTGCCCTTGAATGAATTTTTCCACAGAAATCTTTCAAATAAAAATTGTAGATCTTTGTATGTGTAGCTGATATACCAAGCTTGAAGAAAATCGTAGGAGCCAGTTTCGAGACAGCAAAAAAGTGAAAAAGCCAATCAGTAAAGTGGTACTTCCGTTTGAGGAATTTTGACAAATAACGTACTGTCGGATCCCACATGGTGATGTCTTCTAAACGGAATATCAAGTTTGAACTTTCTGCGATTTTTCGTTTTTTACCTATCTCTTGACACACACACACACCATTTTCAAAAAACCACTTTTTTGGTCTCAAGGGACCGCGAAACGGATATTTCCGGTGAAAACTGATATTGAAAATTTGACACGATTTACAATACGTCCTCTTACCTAGAAGTGAGAGAAAGTAAAAAAGAAAACAAAAAAAGTTATTTTCAAAAGTCATTTCCGGTGGCTTCCTTTTGCTTCATTTTGTGGTCATTCTATTGTTTCAGGTTGTTCATCAATTTCATCCCTCTTCAGAATGTTTTCGATAAATGATGTTAATATCACACTAAAAATCGTTGATAACCACAAAATGAATCTCTGTAAAAATAATATCTGATATTTTCCAGCCACTGCAGATGAATCTCTTAAATTATTTACTAATTATTACTTTCTATTACTACCATAATTCGTGTGAAAATTTTCGATATTCAGTTTTCACGGGAAATTAATGTTCTGATACCTCCTGAGCACTAAACAATGGTTTTTAGAAATTGAACTTTGCCTATCTGCGGGGTCAGCAGAAAATAAAAAATGGATGATCAAAGGAAGCGATCAAGGTCTGTTATTTCATTTAAACGGGATTCGACAGATTAAGTTTTGTTAAAAAACTTCGAGTGAACCGGAAGCACGACTTAATATTTTTTTCAGTTTACCTAATATTTTCGAAAATTGCACCAACGATTTTCTTTCAAACTTGTGATTTAGTAATTTAATGTATTGTCGTGAAAAAGTCTTGCCTGCAGCGAAGTCATATGGCATCGCCCACAACTACATCACATAACACGTCACATGAAGCGCAACATAATTCCGATCATCTATATAAATGTGTGTAATAAATGGTATCTCATATATACCATTATAAAGAAATGCCTATTTTTATAATTGGTATCAGCAACAATGCCCCCTCACTTATCGCTCATTGGACATTACGCTCTCCAAGACAAAGAAAACCTACTTTCGGAAGTTCAAAATGGTTTCAGAAGAGGAAGAGGGTGCCTTGATAACATATTTATTTTATATTCTCTTGTCAATATACATCTTAGGGAAAAAAAGAGGGAAACTATTTTGCGCTTTTGTTGATGTTAAGAAGGCCTTTGAGACACTGTTAACCATACTTTGCTTTGGCATAAATTATATAAATCTGGCATTAGTCGAAAATTAATACAAATTTTGGAAAGGCTGTATAATAAAGCCTCAGTTTCAATTAAAATGAATAATACATGGTCGGACGCAATAATAACCCAAGGCGTCCTTCAAGGGGATGATCTTTCGCCGTTATTGCTCTCGATTTTTATTGATAATTTAGAAAACTTCCTTAAAAGAAAATAACTGTCATGAGGTATCAATAAATACTAAACAAGGTATTCGATGCCTTCTCTTCTGACGATTTAATACTTCTCGCGGATACCCCAATAGAATTACAAAAAAAGCTTAACGCCTTGTACAGATATACTATTATAAACAAATTGGAGGTGAATGTTAAAAGGTGGAGGAGGTAAAAGTTATGATTTTTGTTGTGGCGGTTGGTTCTGCAGAGCTGGAAAGCAACAGAGACATTTTCCGTGGTAGCCTGCCTCATTTTGTGGTCATCGACGATTTCGGGCGTTCGCCAATCTTCAGGATGCGTTTTTCAGACAGTGTGACAACAAAGACTTGCACAGAGCAAATTCAGTTTTACACACTCTCACACAGAGTGACTCTGTGCAAGTCTGAGTTGTCACACTGTCTGAAAAAACGCATCCTGAAGATGGGCGAACGCCCGAAATCGTCGATGACCACAAAATGAGGCAGGCTACCACGGAAAATGTCTCTGATGTTATGATTTTTAATAAAGGTGGAAAGCATAGCCACAAAATACAATTTTTCTATAATAACCAAAAATTAAACATACTTAACAGTTTTAATTATCTGGGTACATTATTTTCAAATACAGGTATATTCTACAAAACAAGCGTGGAAGTGATAAATAAATCAACTGCGGCTGTTACCAAAGTTTTAGGTATATTAGCTAAATGTAAATCTACTTCCTGGGACATGGTAAATAAATTATTTGATAGTTTGGTGAGATCAGTTCTTCAATTTCAGTTTATGTGATGTCCTTGCTTAAATATTATTGTTACCTAATCGCTGTAATATTATTGCACTTTCTTTGTTTCTTTTCTTTTTTTAACATGTATCTGTATTCAAATATTTGTGTATCTAAGGATCAACGTAACAACTACCGAATTAGGTGTCGAGGACGGAGGGCGGAAGCACCTACTTTACTATAACTTTTTTAAATAAATATAAAATTTAGCAGTTATACACGGTACTCGAACTGGGGACGTCTCAGTTATAAGTCCATTCTCATACCACTACACCAACATCATTTTGATGCTGAACACACACACACACACAAAACAATGTCTAATAACTTTTTGTTAAACGACTCTAGGGGCTTCAGAGCGGACCTTACAGCAGTAGGGGAAAGTAAAAAGGACGTATTTAATCATTTAAAGAAGAAAATTATTCCACAAATTGAACCAAAATAAATACGTTCTTTTTTTTTTGAACCCCAAAAAATCTTTGTACAAATTCGCCCAAGTTTAATTTGTTCTGTTGTAAACAGAGCTTCTCCACTTTGCTAGACAACCACTTTCAGCCATCTGAAACTTTAATATCCCGGCTCAAACAGTCGGCCGCTCATAACAGGGGAATGCTTTCCTACCTACTTAGATTACACCTTTAACTTCCATATGTACTCTTTCTATATGTTCACTGATATCTGACCTCATTCCCATATTCACAATTATATTGATTCAGAAGTAGTGAAATATCAAAAGGAAAATCTCAAAATAAATTTTTCTTGTTTTTTTTCAAAGAAAAAATCTGGTGAAACACTCACACAACTTTCTCTACCCTTTAATTAACAAATTTTCTTTTTTTAAAATCACGACGTTACAATGTTTAGTTAGGCTGGATATAAAAAAAAAAGGTGATAAGGATTGTATTTTTATATACCTGAGGGACTTGTGTGGAGCGCCCTCTGTTATAAACCAACAAAGCTTGTGGGCAGTTAACTGATAGACCCACAAAAATTTTAAAAATACATTTTTTGGGGAGAAATGTTTCAAATAAAAATGATACGTTTTATCTGTGCAGTGAGCATTTCTAGTTTAAAGGAAATCATGGTCATTTTCGAAAACATTCCCCCCCAAAAAACTTATAAAACTTGTTCTGTAAAATCATACTTCCGGTTAACTGATTTTCTTCAAATATAATTCTATCTGAGCATTCTAAATTGCATGTAATGTATCTAAATTCATGTTATATAGATAGTAAAACCATACATTAAAGGCTGTAGGATGTACTGCAACCATAATATGGGATCCACAATAGACCTCTTAGTATAGGTCGCGAGGAACGACGCTCGCTTCCCCTATATCGATCAATCAAAACCATTCGCATAGTAATTACTAGGAATAAGAGAAAGTAATAAAAAACAAATGAGAAACAGACACACTACTTTCTCTTACATACGGCAAGACTTCCTCTTACCATAATAATGACTGCAGTTGTAATTGAGACATATTCTTCAAAGTTACGAGTTTTTACTGAACGTTTAGTCGGTTATAGCATTGCATAATAAGATTACACATGCTGTTTGGGGGGGAGGGCAAACACCTTTTCAGAAAAAACAAATGTTTCACATAAAAATAATTAGGTTTAAAAGTGGGCAGTTCGTGTTCCAAGTTAAAAAATATGGGTAACGGCCTAAAGCATTTTCGGATTTTGGCTGCAATCCTCGGAATATCTAAATGAACTATCAAATTTGGACGTTCTGCGATTTTTACATTTTGATTAATTTTATTGTCTTTCACCTGGAGGAAGCCCAGATATATGTTTGGGCGAGAACAAAGCGAATTCTGACTGAATTCAATTAAGGACGAACCAGGTTTTATCCAGTTACGGATCTTTCAGGCTTCCGCGGCCAATGTCATGGAATCCACCTTAGATCTTCGTATTAAGAAAGTGGCTTGTTGTAAACCGATGGCTTCGCCATATTGCAGTACGCTTCTTCAGGCTGGTGTTGACTTGATTGCTAGATCTACGTTGAACAGAGAGAGTGGGTGGTTTTAAAACAAGTAAGAGAGTGGCGGGGGCCAATATTTCTTCATGATTTGCAAGAAAATGGCTGTGCGTACGAGGTCTATATCATCCATCTCCAACTGCCTTGTTGTTCATGATGGATTCCGTTTGGGCAAAAAATGGTTGTCCTACCCAGAGAAAGAAGAAAAAAAGGAAAATAAAAGAAATAACGGTTTTCCAGCGCAAAACAAGGCGGCAACTTTAGCCACGAGGCAATTGGAAGGAAGACATAGACCTCGTCACAGAACAGCCAATCACATGCATAGGAGGGAAAAGTTTAGCCCCACCCGCTATCCACTGCTAGAGAG
The DNA here is from genome assembly GCA_011037195.1 of Triatoma infestans. Classification (NCBI taxonomy): domain Eukaryota; kingdom Metazoa; phylum Arthropoda; class Insecta; order Hemiptera; family Reduviidae; genus Triatoma; species Triatoma infestans. Next base: position 7,975 of record JAAEAF010012722.1, read on the forward strand.
GAAAGTTCGTTATTCTTGTACTTTTTTACAACTCTCACTCTGTTTCTTAAAGAATACTGTTCTAGCAATACAAGTCAACACTATATTAAAGGATACTATTGCAATATTATTGAAGAAATGACATATTACTACAATGCCTAACGCGATGTCAACGGGAAGATTAAGTTTTGGCATAAATCCATCATTTTTCTTACTTTCAAAGGCGTTTCCAGTTGCCAGCGATTACATTTATCTCCATGCTTCACCTAATGCGATCGCTTCCATGTTTTTCCTCCTTGCTTGAAATCACTTCTAAGTAGAATTTTGTTAGGAAAGAATAATGAGATGTTGTGGAATAAATTATAAGAAAGGCTTTATAAATCTATTCAGGATTGGAATAAAAATTCCGCAGTTAACAAAGTAAATTAACTACTCAACATATGGTACCCGACAGAAATACAGTAAACCTGGAGGAAGGAATGTCTGGAATGTTTGGATAAAAACCATACAGCTGTGTTAAGAAGTTAAGAGGCAAAAAGGAAGGGCTATTTGAAGTTTGCAGGAGGTACTGCAGTAAACAGCAATCAGTCAAACAGCAACCATAGGGGAACTTTTCTCTCTCTCTTTCTCTCTCCCACCCGCTCTTTTCCACTAAGATATAACTCACTCCATCTGGTCATACCCTATATGCAGCTTGCCAGCATGGAGCGCGTATTCGCACGAACAACACACACACACACACACAGAACAAGCAGTCAGCTTCCCTTACTAACCCCACATACACAGAGGGAAAGAGAACGACATAAATCAAAAGGGATTTGAGGGTTGAACAGTCTAGCCAACCCAAAACATACTATAGGCAATACACACAACACTGCTGCTTCTGTTGGTTCTATAACTGAATAGCCCGATCGTTCTACACTTGTGTACAAAATAGGATTGGTCAAAGGCAAAATTCAACTAAAGGTTGTGCTATATTTTTTGATATTCTATTCAGTAGCAAAAAGTAATAATGGAAACTCTCCTATAAAATACAGTCTCTGATATGAAAAGGAAAATCTACCATATATTATTTTTAATTTTTTCACATTTTTAATTTTTCTCATCATGATGTGAAAAAAAAAAAAAAAATCACTCGACTTTTTCTTACTGCAGAGTTATACAAATACAAAGGAAAAAAATTTTCTTTTAACTATTTTTCAGAATCAGAGATCGGTGGAATTTAATGCTGCTGGTAGGCACTCTTGGCTTAGTCCAGAAGAAAGGTAAATTTCGCAGAACCTCTTATAATTAATTTTGTCCAGGAAAAAGTGTAACAAATAAAAGTGATAGGTTTTTATTTGTGCAATTTAGTATATTCTAAGTTTAAAGAAAAAAAACGTTATAGTTGTTTAACAGAAAATTACAAATAAAACTAAAAAAAAAATGAAATTCAGTGAAGCAGCACTTTCGATTATTATAAATGGAATAATAATAAATTCCTATAAAGTTTTGATTTTGAAAAATATGGTTTCACGCACTCATTAACTTAACATTCAGATCATTCGATAAAAACAATTTTCTTTCTCTTACTCTTGGTCGGGAGAAATTACTACGATCGCGTCAAATTTTCGGAATTGAGATTTCACCGGAAATAAAAGTTTAGAAGTGCCTTTATAATAGGTTTAAAAGTTTTTTGAAATTTTCTCTGAAAAACGACTATAACGATTACCTTTAAACTTAGAACGCTAGCTGCACAGATATAAATCTATCAAAAAAAAAAATTGTTTGTAGATGGTTCTGACGAATATAAGATGAAATTTTCGAAACTTTGACACGTTCGCAATATTTCTCCTCTTAATAGGAGTAACAGAAAATAATTTGTATATTTTACTAGTAGTAGTAGTAATGAAATAGTGTCGATTAATTTGGCTGAGTAGTTAGCATTCGTCTCCCTTTCCACAGCCACCCTTACAGAGTTTATTGTACACAGTTTAGAGAAAAGAGGACAACAGCTGGTTGGTGGGTGGACGGAGTTTTAGTGGAAACAGGGTAAGAGTGGTGGGTAGATACAGAGCAGAGAACTCTGAATACAAATGGTTACTGGGTATCCATTTACCATTGCCCAGAAGTGTGGGTGTACTAGGGGCGGGCCGAATTGCAAAACTCTCCCTCTGGACGTGTTTTTCATTCACTCTAGTTCTTCTGTCTCTCTCTTTCTGCTACTGTCCGCCTTCCAGTGTCTCTTTTACATCTTCTCCCTCATTTCATTGGGATCCTTTCCGTTAAAGTGAGTAATTCCTCCTTCGTTAGCAAAAAAAAAACACCCTTCCTGGTCTTGGTTATTTTGTAAGTCGTAGTCCTCCTCCTCCTGAGAACAGAGTCCTAGGGTTCCATTTCCAACTCGCTTTTAACTTGAAATTTGTAATTCGATTTCAGTTTACATTATAACACACCTTCCTTATTTACTTAACAGAAACTCTGTTGGAAAATTTCAAAGATGATAGTAACGTCACTATACAACTTTACCTCTATAAGTTTATTAAAGTCTGAGCAAAAGAGATGGAGAGAAACAAGGAAACTCATTTAATTTATAGAACCAAAGACAAGTTTTAGTTTCAAAGCTCTCAAGTTCAAGTTAAAAGCTCTCAATTCTCCAAAGTAAATTTATAGTTTATACGATAACTTATAAATGTTTTACTAACTAAAACTGTGATTTGTATATTAGTTTTGGTTTGATTTGTATGTATGTATGTTCGTCGTACGAAATGGTAAACAATTAAACACCTTGGGGGTTAGTTTAAGTTCAATACTTCTAGTTAAATTGAGTTCATTATTTACAAGTGTTTCAACTAAAATATTAAATTTCATATTTGAATTAGGCTTAAGTCATCTGTTTTTAATAAGGGAAAACACTTGGAGAACAGCTGATTATTTATTCAAAATCAGCTGATTAGGAAAATAACACTTGTGTGAGATTTCATACGCCTTTCTCGCATTTTTTTTTACTTTCTCTTACAACTGCAAGAGAAAATACTGCGATCTTGTTAAATTGAGTTTTTTCACCGAAAAAACATGTTTCGAGGCCTACTGAGTGAGAATAAACTTGTTTTTAGCGAATTCCACATAAAAAAAGTTCTCACATAGCACGAATGGTCTGTGTGTTTGTGTTTGAAATCCCATGGTGATAAAATCCCAAATGAAATGTCAAGTATCGGACCTTATATGATTTTTTGTTTTATGAACTATGCTGTTTACATACATACACATACACACAGATCATTTTCTAAACAAAAAAATACTATTTTGGACTCTGGGGGCTTCAAAGCATGCATATGTGTAAAAAAAAAAACAGCTATCTACGATTTATCGTTTTTTAAAAAAACCTATTCTGTAAAGACTACTTCCGGTTAATCGATTTCTTTCAAATTTGGAATTCTATCAATACTTCTAATGGATATTAACAATATATTGTTGGTAGAACTACGTATTATATTGTAGTAATACTTTAGATGTAACCTCAAAGCTACTGCCCCCAGAACTGTTCTAAAAAGTCAATTTTCCTGGAGCCATGTTTCAAATAAAAGTGATTGGCACTCATGTATACGAAATACGAACTTTAAATCAAAATTGTTGCGAGTCTTTTCCGAGATCATGGCGAAAAACTGCAAAAAAAAAAGTATATTCAGTGCAGTCACATTTACTAGCTTGATGAATTTTGCTCGAAATCTTCTTGTCTGATGCGATGGTAGTATCTAAACGTGATAACCATGTTTGAACTTCCTGTGGATTTTTCATTTTTGAGATGTTATTGTTCACGCACACACACTGTACAAGACTATTCGCCAAATAACAGGGGATTTTCTGGTCAAAACTCAATTAAGAAAATTCACCAAGATCTTAAGATACTTCCTGTTCCCAGGAATAATTTTGAAAGTCAATAATTGTTATTCAAAAATTAATTTCTGATGTTTTAGGGCATTTAACAGAAAATGAAATGAGCTAAAAGTCTGAATTTACAATGGTCTTTACTTTTAGCCTATGCTGACACATACACACACACGCACACACACAAATGCCAAGTAATACAAAACACTTTTTCACAAAGTCAGGTGGTGTGTTTGATGTGATAAAAAGAACGGTATTTGTTTAAGACGTTGTGATCCTATTGGCACCCAACTTTAATGCTGGAATCCCTTTGTTTAACACCTTTTATTCCTTCTCTTTCTCACACACACATTCTCCTCTCTCAGTGTTTTCTCTTTTGAGAACAAAGAAAAAAAAATAAAAGCAATTGTATTCCAAACCGTTAAGATCTTTTCATCACTTTCTTTATCCACTTTAGTTCTATACATTATATATGGAAATAAACATAATTGTCGAAATAAAACATACGTATATTTGAAATTTAATACCACACATTGTGCAAAACCAGATAAAATAAATTATTTCAGAAAAATGTTTAAAATTAAAGTTATGGCATTTTGTATACGTGTAGTCAATGTTCATGTTTAAAAGAAAATCGTTATGGGCCGTTTTCAAGAAAATTTACAAAAA
>JAAEAF010012725.1:0-13079 GCA_011037195.1 Triatoma infestans
TTGCCAAGATTTCAAACTTGAAAAAAATTGGTAGACTTATAAGTGCAACTGCAATGGATAGCCGTGACATGTCACATTTACAGATCATGACATGTCTCCCTTCCACAAGTTCTAGCCGGAGCTCAGAAGACTCAATTTCTAAGGACCACATTAGACGAAAGTGGAAGGAGAAGTTAAGTAGAGTAGGAGAAAGTGGTGTTTCGCATAAAAGGCGAATCCTTCTCTGACTCTCTCTCATTCAGAAACTGATTCAACTTCACGTTCAACAACCATCACACACCGTCCGTCACTCTGCCAGTCAGTCTGTCACTCTCCATTTCACGCCCCTATAGTTTTCTCAAAGTTATATAGTGCAAAGTCCTTGCAATTCATTTTATTATAATATAGTCTGTGTTCAAGTCTAACTTAACCTCTCTTCTTAAATTTTTTTCTGTTCAACCCCCAAAAACATCTTCTACAGCAACTTTACTGAATGAATGATATTTTTTTTTTTTTAGTTTTCCCCTGAATTTTTCATTAAGGATCAAAAAGTTTCATTAACTTGTTATAATGATTACATATCACTTTTGTTTATAACTTTATGAAGAATTTAATTTTACTAGTTTCTGTAGGAGCTGGGATGTCAAGCTATCACAGTTTTTTTTTTTTTTGGTAGTCTAAAATTAGAATGACGCTGGGGGGTACTCCAACCGGCAGCCAATCTATTGAGGCTTATTGTGTCAACCCCCCTTGTGTCTAATGGGGAAACCTCCGCTCTTCATGAGGTCAAGGACTTTCCCCACTAGTGCTTCTTGTATTGTAGTATGATCTCCTCCGGTCTCAACATGCCAAAGATCTACCGATTGCATCGCAGTCAAACAACAGGTGAGAGGCCATCTCCTCCTCTACCTGACAGTCTGCACAAGGACTCCGAATTAATTAATCCCACCTTGTGAAGATGTTTTTTAAACCTGCCATGCCCTGTAAACAGGCTCGCTATCAGACAAATCTGATACCTGATTAGACCCAGGGTTCTCTGGTTCTTCTCTTACACAACCCTGGTTTCACCACTTTGCTGTGTTTTGGCCCAGTGCTTAGCCTGCAGTAGCAACTGTGTTCCCTCTAGTCCATTTCCTCAGAGACTGCACTTTTGGCTACCCACAGAACAGGTTCCGGCCCACAGAATGGAATGTTCCGTTGGTGGGCTAGCTCATTTTTGTAGTCTAAGTTTTCCCAACTTTATTATATTTAAGACAACTAAATATTTCATTTTTTAATGATGTGTACCGCACTAAGAGAAAGTCATGTGTGTGTCTGTGTGTGTGTGTGTGTGTGTGTGTGTGTGTGCAATAGTGTAAATATTTTTGTTAAATTGTTTTTAGGAACAACTTTTGTTTGAGAAGAAGAAAAATGCGTTCCTAATCCGAACTGAGCTGGTGTTAACAGGACGGCAATAAGATATGGGGGAATGAGATGTGTTTCCGTTCAAGACTATTATAATAAGAAATGTGGTATTTTTGTGAATGTCGCCAGGATAATATGGCTGCAAAAGAAATTAAAAAAAAATAATAATAATATGTTTGGTCTAAGAGGTTCTATCTTCAGCTTAGCCAATACATGAAGTGATTAAAATTGTATAAAAGAGAAGTGAAACTATCTGATACAAATTTATAAACTTGTATGCAATTAACACGGTTACAGTTTACAGTATGATGAAGAAGATGAGAGTTCTTTGAAGAAAATGATCTTCGATAGATCTTAAGAAACCAAAGGTGGAAAAAACAGAGAATTTTTATATTTTTACTATCATAGATTCTATAACATAAGAGGAAACCGGACATTGGGCAATGTGTCAGGGTAGATAGATACATTATGATGGATGAGTCTCATGACTAGGATGACGAAGATGATATATAATCAACAATATTATAGAGGAAATTGGTATAAGAAAAAGAGAATCGTACACTTCAGAATATTCTTCTGAATGATTTGTTCAAACAGAGAGTAAGGTTTTTTTTTGTTTGTACAAAAAGAAAGGGAAAAATATGTTTTATATATGGCGTTCAAAGAAAATCGTTGGAACCATTTTTGAAAAATTCGCGAATAACTGTAAAACCATTGAATAAAGTTGCACTTCACCTGGTGTACTGAATGGAACATAAATTCGTACTTCCTATGATTTTTAGTGTTTCAGTATTTACTGTCTTGCTTTCTCACATATAGACACACACACAATCGTAAATTAATATTATTTGCTAAACACCGCATCCCATGGGCTTCAAATTAATATTTCCGGTGAAAAACTTAGTTACGATCATAGTACTTTCAATTAGCAAGAGAAAATCAAAAACCATCGAATTTATTTAAAATTAAACTTCAAAATGCCTAAAATCTTTTGTTAAAGAAATATGCACAATATAATAATAAATTAAGAAATCTGTAATAGTAAATTTCACAAAATTAAAATCATTATTTAGTATTAAACCGTGCTATTTCCAAAACAGATTACTAGGGTCGTTGGGGGGTGGGGGGAGTTATTTGCACAAGAAAACGTTATTTGTATAAAATTGAAAAACATTTATCTTTTTAAGATGGCCACTTTATATAAAAACACTATTAATCAAATTCCTTTATATAATGGTGTATAAACGTCAATATTAACATGAAAAAAAAGAAGTTAAATAAATTATTACATTCATAGTTTATCTACTATTAAATAAATGAGAAAAAATAAATAAAAATCTCTAATAAGATTAATAAGATATTAATAAATTCAATTACTAAGAAAGTCATTATAAAACCTTTTATGAAATATATTATACGATTTTCGTATTCATCAATTTACTTGTCTCCTTTCATCAAATCAATCAAAGACTTTAGAATAAAACCTTAAATCAGTTTAATTTAATTTATTTTATTAACAAATCCTTAAAACAGTTTATTCAGTGAAATATTAGTTTTTGATTCATAATTTACAAAAACATAAATGTTACAAATAAACAATATAGGAATGTTATAAAGATACATTGGTACTTTTATATATTATTATTGTACATACTTATGTATATTTGTAATAAAGCTTTTCATTTATCTCTTATCTACAAAATCTTACTATTAATCGATTGCTAAATAATTGAATAGGAAATTCCCTACCTAGAAAGAGAAAGTATTCTAATCGTGTCAAATTTTTCGTTATCATGTTTTCACCGGAAGTACACGTATTGAGGTCTCTTGAGTTCAAAAAAGAATATGGTCTGTATGTGTGGTGTAGGAGTGTGTGTGTGTGTGTGTGTTTGTGTGTGTGTGTGAGAGTGAGTGTGAGTGTGTGTAAGTGTGTATGTGAACAGTAATAGTTTAAAAACCTAAAGTTCGCAGAAAATGCAACCTTGATATTCCGTTTAAGTAGTACCATAAGATCCGATAGTAAGTTATCTGTCAAAATTCCTCAACCAAAAGTGCCATTTTACTGAAAGGCTTTTTCTTTCACTTTTTTGCAATTTTCTCAAAAACGGCTCCAAAGATTTTCTTTAAACATAATATATCAATTACCCCTACATAGAGCTACAACTTTAATTTGAAACATTACTCCGGGAAAATTCATTTAAGGCTACTTTTGGGGCAGTGGTGGGGTTAGGTTTCCCCCAAAAGTACTATTTCAGTTTATCACACAATTTTATCATCTAAATAATATCAATTAAAATTAAATATGCTGTTGATATTCCGAGTTTGAAAGAAAATCCATTGACCGGAAGTGAGTTTTTAGTAAAAAGTGTTTTTCAGTTTTCTGCTATTTTCTCTAAAATAGCTACAATGATTTTCTTTAAACTAATTACGTGAACTATGCATATATAATGAGCTATAACTTTTATTTCAACACATATCTCCGGGGTAAACTCATTTAAGGGGGATTTTGTGGATGGGGTGAGGTTATGTTTTTTTTCTCTTAAGTGCTATCTTAGTTTATAGAATTCTACCATGTAAACAAAATTAATTAGAAATAAATGGACTGCCAAAATTCCTAGTTTCAAGAAAATTAGTAAACCGGAAGTAAGTTTTTATTGAACCAAATTAAATCTACTGTAAAATTTCTGGATTTGGAAACACAACAGTTCTATTAAACTATGAAAAAAAAAAAACAGGAAAAGAAAGTTATATGTGAGAATATTACTTACTAACCAAGATTTTTACTTTCTCTTACTATTGGTTACAGGAAGTATTATAGTCGTGGATATGGTATATGAACTGCACAACTTAAATAAAGTGCCAACAACTTTTATTTGAAATATTTTCCTAGGAAAATGCATATTTAGGAGGTTTGGGAGGAGAGTTACTGTTAGGCTTACAATTGTCATTTCCGTTAAAAAAAAAAAAAAAAAATACGATCCTTTCATCTGTATAATATAAATCAGAATTAAATAAGTTGCCGGAATTCAGAGTTTGAAAAAAAAAACTTCGATAGAACAGAAGTTCGATTTTACTAAACGGTTTTCTCGCTAAAGATACCATCGAGATTCCTTGTACTTGGTATACAAACTACAAACTACAAGATAAGTATACAGACCTTTAATTTTTGTTGGAACGATTTTTTAACGATTAAGTAAATTTTTGGAGAATTTGGAAGGTCACACTGCCCTTAAATGTCATTTAGTTTAAGTTCTCCCAGTAATAGTATACGGATATAAATTAAGTTTTCTATAGACAATAAAGTAATAAAAGTATTAATATAAATTGATAACAGCAAATAGACAAGCAGTATTATTATATAGCAGAGAAAAGAAAGGAGAAGTGGAAATAAGAAATGAGATAAAGTGATAAGGGGAAGAATAGAAAACGATGAAGAAGAGAAGTGAAAGATCCGGACAATCACTGGCTGTCAGTTTGAATTGATTCAATCCAAAAGGCGAGCACACCACTTTATACATCGAACGTTCCTCTCTAGTCACGTTCCACAGAATACTGTATTTACCTTCTTTTTTTTTTTACCAAACCACTCATAACTGTGCCTCCAGCCGTTTATCAAATATTGAATTTTTAGTTTTTTTATTTTTTACTTTCTCTTACACCTTAGTAAGAGGAAATATTGTAATCGTGTCAAATTTTCGATATCGAGTTTTCACCGGAAATATCCGTTTTGAGGTCCCCTGAGTCCTAAAAAGTGGTTTTTAGCAAATGGCCTGTGTGTGTATGTGAACAGCATAGCTCAAAAACGAAAAACTGTAGAAAGTTGAAACTTGATATTACGTATTATGGGATCTGACAGTGCGTTATGAAAAGACAGGACAGAAATATGAGAGAAAGTATAAGTATTAGGGAAAGATTAGCCATAACCCTGAGGTACTTGGCCACCCTGAGCCCTGAGGAAGAAATTTTGAAGACTTGAAGTTTTCAGTCATAATGTCCCCAACAACTATCAGCAAAGCTGTAATAGAAACCTGTGAAACCTTTAATATATGTCCTTCAAGACTTTGAAAAAATTACAGTCACTTTTAAAAAAATGTATGATTGAAGTTTTATTTTAATACACAAATCTTTCCAAAGTGCCTTTGTAAGCTATTTTATCACTGTTGTTGAGGTTACTTTCAACGTTGTATAAAACTACTAAACTGAGTATTGATGGAAATATTGGCGCCGCTCCTACACGGTCAATATTATTGACAATATTAATGTCAAAATTCCTCAACCGGAAGTACCACTTTAATAGTTGGCTTTTTTACGTTTGAGCGATTTTCTCAAAAATAGCTCCGAAGATTTTCTTTAAACTTAGTATGTCAACTACACATACAAAGAGCTACAACTTTTATTTGAAACATTTCTCAGAGAAAATTCATTTAAGGGCACTTCTGGGGGAGGGGTGGGATTCGGTTTTCATCTTAACTGATATTTCAGTTTATTAAACAATTCTGTCATCTAAGGCGTCAGATTAAGATAAAATTAAATATGTGGTTATTGAAGATTGGGCGTAGTTTGGAAAAAATCGATACCGGAAGTGCCTCTTTGCTTTAAACACTTTCTAATATTTTTTTCAACTAAATTTACGTCGCAGTTATAGTCTTTTCACTTAAACTATGGCTTCCGATTCGACAGGTATGTTCTCTTCTACTGATTAATTCGAACGTCTTATATAAACTAAACATACGCGCAAGCACTCTCAGCCTTCTTAGGTTACGAATAACGATATTACTCTGGAATAACTCTCATTTAGGGTGTACTTCTAAGGGCGGAGTGGGGTTACAGCAGCGAGTCCTCTAAGCGTGTGACAATGCACATAGTCATGTTCTATCGGTGAAACAAACTTCTACAATATATGTCTAATCCATCCATTGACAAATTGACTGTAGCAATTAAATAGATGTCCAAAATTCCACGTTTTAAGAAAATTATAAGCCGGTAGTGCGCATTTACAAAAGGTTTGTCAGTTTTCGACGAATTTCGTTATATTTGGTACACAAACTATATCATTTGTTAATTATAATTTTTTTGAGAACAGGAGTAAGAGAAAGTTGTGTGAGTGTTTCACACCAGACTTTTTTTTAAGAAAACACTCTCTTTATTGCTTAAAAAATTCTTATTCTTCTTCTTGGCGCTACAACTCATGAAGAGTCTTGGCCTCCTCAAGACGGGCCCGCCAGGCGTCTCTTTCCTGCGCAGCCGCCCTCCAATTGCGGAATCCAAGCATCGCCAGTGCGTCTTTTGCCACATAATCTTGCCATCGTAGCCTTGGTCTGCCTACCTGCCTGGGCCCTTGCACAGTGCCCTCCAAAATCTTCCCCGGGATCTCTTCCCTACACATTCTCGCCAAGTGCCCTGCCCACCGCAGTCTTCCAAGTTTTATTACCCTAGAGATATCCGGCTCCTTGGATAATGCGTAAACTTCTCGGTTATGCCTGATTCTCCAGTTCTGGCCATCTTGTACAGGACCATAGATTCTACGAAGCACCTTCCGTTCAAATACCGCCAGAGCTCGTTCATCTGTTTTCATCATGGTCCACGCTTCGGAACCGTAAATCAGCACTGGCCGAATGAGCGTCTTGTACGAGAGATGAGTTTGCTTTTCAAATATTTTGCTAGGCCGAAATAACACTTGTTTGCGGCCATAATCCTGCTTTTAATTTCTAGGCTCCCCTAGAAATTTACCAAAGATCCAAGATAGGTAAATTCATTGACCCTCTCAAACCTATAGTGCGCGATCATCAGGTGCTGCTCTTGGGTAGAAGGGCCACATCCCGTGCGCATATGCTTGGTTTTTGCTTCATTAACAACCAGGCCTAGCCGTCTGGCAACTGCTTCGAGCGACAAAAACGCTTCTCTCATGGCATTCATCGACCTTGCATAATATCGATGTCGTCAGCGTATGCAAGAAGTTGGACGGTTTTATTCAGAAGGGTGTTGCTGGTCTGGATACCAGAATCTCTCACGGCTTTCTCTAGCGCCAGGATAAATAGGAGGCAGGCTAGGGCGTCTCCTTGCCGCAATCCTTTATTCGGCGCAAAGTCTTGAGATAAATCTGTCTGTATGCGGACCACACACTCTGCACCCGTCATGGTCATCCTTATGAGGCGGACTAGCTTAGGAGATATGTTCATTTCAATCATGGCGCTGTAAAGCTGCTCTCTGTCAATGCTATCATAGGTGGATTGGAAATCTATAAACTGGTGGTGAGTCTTAATATTATACTCAATAGTTTTCTGAAGCGTCATCCTGAGAGAGAAGATCTGGTCGGTTGTTGATTTTCCTTTTCGAAACCCACACTGATATTTGCCGATCTCCCATTCTGCCAGCGGCAGGAGCCTCTGGAACAGAATATTTGACAGTATCTTATAGGCGCACGGGAGTAAGGAGATGCCCCTATAGTTTCCGTAGCTTAACATGTCTCCTTTCTTGTAGATAGGGCATACCACTGACTTATTCCAGTCTTTAGGCATTGTCTCTTCTATTCAGATATTCAGAAACAGTTCGCGCAAGATTTTCGTCAGCTCATTGCCCCCATATTTGTATAGTTCGGCCGGGAATCCATCGAACCCTGGGGCCTTATTATTTTTGAGCTTTGTTACTGCCTCCTCAATTTCCTCATCATCAGGCGGTTCCAGATCATCTTCCACATTATAGATAGGCGGCGTGCGGGTATCCTCATTGAAGCTGTCATTTTGTGTTCTTTCGGTAAGGAGATCTTCAAAATATTTTTTCCATCTGCCCAGAATATCCACCTTATCTGTTAGAAGGGCACCATTTTCATCTTTACATGCAGTAACTATCGCCTTATAGGATTTACGCCCCTCATTAATTTTACGATAGAATTTCCTCACCTCGTTTAGATTTCTATGCTCCTCGATGGCTTCAAGCTCCTTATTCTCATATTCCCGCTTTTTCCTCCTATGCATTCTCTTTTCAACTTTTCTTTTCTCACGATATTCCTCAGTTGCAGCTCGAGTATTCTTCTTCTGGAGCATTTTTCTATAGGATTCATTCTTCGCCGCATTTACTACTTGGCACTCTTCATCAAACCAGGGAGCTCTAGTTTGTCTCTTCTGCTGGCCTAGTGCTTCCTCTGCCACTGCATCCATTATCTCCTTGCACTTATCCCATTTATGGTCAATACTATTATCTTCTGAAAGATCCATATTTACTAGCTTCTCATTTAACTTCTCCTCATACATCCGTCGCACATCCGGTTCTCTCAGTTTATCAGTGCCATACCTTTTTGTTTTTCTTTGCCCTTCCCTTCTTGGTTTAACACTGGCTATTCTAGCTCTGATCCGGGCAATGCTGAGAAAATGGTCAGAATCAATATTAGCGCCTCTATATGACCTAACATTGATAAGATTCGATCGATGCCTAGCGCTAACCAAGATGTGGTCAATTTGGTTGATGGTATTCCCGTCTGGGGATTTCCACAGTTGATGGTATTCCCGTCTGGAGGCTTAAAAAATAGTTATAAAAAAAGAAAATTTATTAATTATTACTTTCTCTTAATCCTAGTAAGAGAAAGTATTGCGATCGTGCCAGATTTTCAAAACTGAGTTTTCACCGGAAATACTTATTTTCATGTCCCAAGAATACGAAGACAATGTTTTTAACGAATGGTCTGTGGTTGTGTGTGAAAAGAATATCTTTTCTGGAACTCTGAAGTTCCAACTCAGTGTTCCATTTAGTTACTATACCCCCCATCAGACAGGAAGATTTCACGCAAAATCCATCAACCCAAAGTATCACATTACTGAATGTTTTTTGTTGTTTTTTTCAGTTTTTTGTGAATTTCTTGAAACCAGTTACAACGTTTTTCTTTAAACATCAAATAACAATTACACATATAATGAACTACAACTTTTATTTGTAACATTTCTCCGGAAAAATATATTTAAGGGAATTTTAGGGTGAGAGGGGGGATTTAGGTTTTCCCCTAAAATGCTATTTCAGTTTATTCTAACACAAATCTAACTAGTAAATAATAATAATTATGGTAATTATTTACAAGCTTTCCCCCCCAAGATGGACGACAACTAGCTACAGTAACCAGCTCACATGAACAATCGCATATAAACCCCTCTTGTTTAATATTTATCATTGAATTCCAAGTTATTTTAAATGACACATTAATTAGCCAGTGTTCGCTAATTCAAACCTACAAGTTTTTGGGACAATGTTTAAAGTTAAAATTCTGATTGTGTTTCGTAGTTTTAATTTGTATTTAATCTGAAACTTTTTAAAATGAATGAAAATGTGAAATAAATAAAGAAATTTGAATGAATAAATAAATAAATCAGAAATATCAGAAATGTGAGTGTAATAATAAGAGTCGCGGGAGTGAGCAGGTTACTGTAGCTAGTTGTCGTCCATCTTGGGGGCACGCTTGTAAATAATTACCTTAATTAGAATTAAATATGCGGTCGAAATTACAATTTTTCTTAAGTTTAGATCCTTTCATTGATATAAAACTGAAGACAAACATTTGGTAAAAATTATAAGTAAAAAAAAAAAAAATTGTGAATTACAATTTTGTTAACTGTATGAGAAAGTAGTTAACAAAATTAACTGTTAACTACTTAACATTGTTAACATCAGAATTTTCTTCTTTTTTTTTTTTAATTTTATTTTTGAATTTCATTATCTGTTGTAAACAGAGAAAATTAAATATGAATTTCAATTATAACCGAATCTTTACCTCTTGTCAATAAATTATAATAATAATGGCAACTGGAAATTATTAATTAATAAATTTTCAGGCAGTATTATATATAATATTTCTTTATCAGGTAGAATATATCGAAAATTAAATTTCGACCATTTATAATGCATTTTCAGATGCATTTATGATTTTATGGCTACATTAATGATGAAATATATAAAAATATTAGAGAAATTTAAAGAATTTCGTTTATTACACTTGAAAAAAAAATCTCTGGTGTGAAATACACACGGCTTTGACATACTCCTGTTAATATGTTATTAAGTAATTTGATGATGATCGGACAAGAAAGAAACATTCAATTACCCCAACTTTTCGACAGAGATTCCTGTCTTTATCGAGGCTTTAATATATAGGTATGAAAGAAGTGTAAAAAGAATTTTTAGTGGAACTTTGAAACTTACAACATTTTTTGCAACACAGAAACATAAATAAAGAAAATAAAATTTAAATAAATGCAAAAATAAAGAATAAGTCAAGAAAATTCAACAAAAATTTATTTTGATTTCTTTACAAATTGAGCAAAATATTCATCACTCAGCAAAATATTCTTCGGATATTTTTCGTCACTTTTCATGACGAAAAAAAATCTACTTTTAGAATTGTTACAAAAATATTTGGTCCGAATTAAAATAAAAAAGTTGATTTCAAAATCTCTTATTTGTACAGCTTCAAAAACATAATTGATCACATAAGAGGGTCAAGGGATCAAGTAAAGAGAGACAAATCGCTGTAGCACTGAAACGGTTTGTTTAATCAATTCAGTAATTTCAGTGCGTCAAGTTGGCATCCAAGTTTCTCATCAGCTATTCGGGAGTATTTGGTAAGCATAACCTCTGATGTATTTAGTTAACAATGGTGAGTCCACTCGAAATTGCTCCTCGGAAGAACAACACTTAGTGATTAGAATTTTAGTTGCAGAGGGTATTACAGGTAGTGAAATCCACGAAAGAATGTTGAAAGTGTACGGTAATAATTGAACCGTTCGAACGTTTACAAATGGATAGAAAAGTTTAAAGGTGGCCGTATAAGTTTCCAACGAAGTGAACGACCGTTTGAAGTTGCAACTTCCTCCCTCGAATCTCCCATTAACCCGTTAATTCAGGACAACAGGCATATTACTGTTGAACTGACAGCTGAAGAAGTGCACGCGAGTGTCGGAACTGGCCATAACATTATTCACAATAAGTGGACTCTTTTTGACTAAAAGCGTGATTTTGCTTCATGAAAACGCGCGCCCACAAACGGCACAGTTAATTCAAGAAACACTTCAAAAAGTGGGGTGGGAGATCCGTCCATATCCTCCCTACAATCGGACTTTCAGATGTTTGGACCCCTTACGTGGGAAACATTTTCAATCCAATGAAGAAGTTAAAAATGCAGGTGCAAAAATGGCTTCGAGATCATCCTAAAGAATTTTATGCCAGAGGCATACGCAAATTAGAGAACGATGGGACAAGTTTATAAATGTTGGTGGGAGATTATGTTGGAAAGCCCCTTTTGGGCTCTTCCTCTTTTTTTTTTTAATTCATCTTGCGTATTTTCCAAGAAAAGTGGGGGTGTAATTGTCATAGTGTGAATCCAACAATAACTACCATCTTGAAGAACGACACAATTGAAACTTATATATAATTTATATTAATAAATTATTATTTTTTTTTTAACTTATGGCGTGTTAACATATATGCTCATTGGCGTCCGGAGTCTTCGCAGTGCACTAACGGCCTCCGAGAGTGTTCTCTAGCTACAGACAATACATCCCACCATTGGACAGTGAGCTGTAGAGGCTCCTAGGAAGTGAAAATCTAAGGGACAGCACTGTTGAACTCGAACCCGGAACCTCCGCGTTACTAGTTCAGCACGCTACCACTGAGCTAATCCCTTCCCTATATTATTATTAATAATTTAAAATTTATATTATTTCTTTGAATATTTAGTACTATAGAAACTAAAAACATAAATAAATAAATATATATATATATATCATATAATGAATAAACAAATGAACGACATCTGGCTATGAATTCATTTTCATAATCTCCTTATAGTTTTAATTGTTTTGCCATTCAAATGTATAACTTCAAATGTTTGTGTTTAATTGCTTTGAATAATCTGTTATTATATTATAATACGACCTAAATATCATGGAAACATGTATAGTATACTAGATAATTTGAATTTTATTTTTAAGCCATTCTATTTAGTGTGTATTTCAAATCGTAAAGAAATAATAAACATGACCTTATATATATATTATATGCTTGTATATATATATATATACAAGCATATAAATATAAAATTGTAATTTATCACTGTGTTGGTAACGTTCAAAGTTAATAAACTTTCATGCATTTTAATGATGATAAGTCAAGTTTGAGGAAAGTTTGTCTATAACACAATTCTAAGAGAGTGGGGGGGGGCGTTATTTCTTTTCTCGTAGTTAGTAATTTAGTCTTGTTTTTATTTTAGGGTGGGGGGGACAAAGAAATATAATGAATTTCTTTTATTGCATTTCCAACGCTTTTAATTGAACGATTTTTTTACTCTCGCCTACTGTAAGAGAAAGTATATACTCGTGTCAAATATTCGACATTAGTATTTTTAATAAAAATCTGGTGTGAAACACTCACACAACTTTCTCTTACTCCTGTTCTCAAAATTATAATTGACAAATGATATAGTTTGTATACCAAATATGACGAAATTCGTCAAAAACTGACAAAACTTTTCAGTAAATGCGCACTTCCGGTTTACTAATTTTCTTAAAACTTGGTATTTTGGCCATCTATTTATTTCTAATTAATTTTGTTTGGATAATAGAATTATATAATCAACTATGACACCACTTTAGAGGTAGCTGTAACCCCACCCCTCCCTTAAAAGTACCGTTAAATGAATTTTCCCAGAGAATGTTTTT
>JAAEAF010012726.1:0-13743 GCA_011037195.1 Triatoma infestans
GACCTGAAAACGGATATTTCCGGTGAAAACTCGATATCGAAAATTTGACACGATTACAATGCTTCCTCTTTCTAGGAGTAAAAGAATGTAAAAATGACAGCGGAAGTCAAATATTTTTTCATTCTACTTTGCAAACATCTTTTAATAAATTCCTCTCCTCTATGCGTTATTATTGAAAGGGATTTTTTACATTCTTATAAGTCTGCAAAGATATTAATGATTAATATGTAAATTAAATAAGTAGAAAAAAAAAAAAAGTTAAGTAATAAGTAAAAGTTTTTTTATGTAGTTAGTAAGGTAGTCACAATCGTTCTCTGTGTTAGGGAGTTAGTTGTAAGAATGAAAAGACGGGGGCCTTTGGAGTTAGAAGAGGACAGTAGAGGGGGTGGAATGAAAAGAGATCGTAGTGTTTGGTGGTGCCTTATTCTTACGTGCCGCCCAGTTTCCGGCCAATGAAAGCTTCCGTCCGGGCTCGTTTTCCAGGCCGGATGTCGCGGCACACGGCTACATTGAGCGTCACTTTAGCCTCTACTACCCAAACACAACATATACTTTTCCGTTCCCTTCACAGAAGCATTCAGCCATTCTCCTATCTACCACTCGTCTTTCCATCGTGGTCGACTACTCCTCATAGACGACAACAATCTACAAGCTACCGTTTTATTGTTGTCGCCGTGTAGACTGCCATTGTAATTGAATTTATTTCATGATTTTTTTTTTTTCTGTCATACATAAAAAACCATATTTTGAACTAAATATTTGTGTACAAATATCTAGAGGTAGTTATTTTAAATACACTGTTGATCCCTATTTCACTTGTCAAGTTACAACGAATATAATGAATTTATTTTTTTTTTTCTCCTCTTTTATTTAATACAATCATTTATAAAATGAATACGTACATTTCCTTGGTATCTAATCTTTATCAACGCAGCACAAGAAGTGCCCTCGATGGGGGGGGGGGGTTCGTATGCCTCCTCACTTATGCACCTTCAGATAAAGAAAAAAATAAAAATCTTATTATAATCACCCCAATTTTTACTTTCTTTTACTAATATTACGTTCATGCCAGATTATCGAAACGATTGTCAACATGATTTAGGATTCCCCTGAATAAGAAAGAAATGTTTTCAGCGAATGGTCTGTGTCCAAAAACGAAAAGTCGCAGGTATTTCGTTTAGGTACTACTATCGCATCATACAGGAAGATTTCGGGCAAAAAATTCATCAACCGGAAGTGCGACTTTACCTTTAAATGTCTTAGTTTTTCTTATAATTTTTTCGAAAATGGCTCCAACGATTATTCTATTTTATTTTGCACACTAACTATACACATAAATACCTATCAGTTTTTGTTTGAAAATTTTTCGTGAGAAAATTGATTTTTTGGGGGGGGTTCTGAGGGAACAGTAGCGTTATACTTTTCTCTAAAGTACTGCGTTACTATAATGTATGATTTTATCATCTACATACGCATGGGAAGCATTGAAAGAATTCGAAATTTGATGAAAATCTGTTAAGCGGAAGATGAGTACCAACCTACTAATCTTGGCATGTAGAGAAGTCAGAATTATATTATGGAATGGAATTGTAGAGCGCTCTAAAAACACTGAAACACAGTTTTTAACTACCTAATATAACATTTGAAATAAATTAACGCCATAAATTCCGCACAACTATCCAAAATAATTTTCACTTTCTCTTACTCCTCCTAGTAAAAGGAAGTATTGTAATCGTGTCGAATTTTCGATATCGATTTTTCACCGGAAATATCCATTTTGAGGTCCTCTGAGTCCAAAAATAGTGGCTTTAAAAAATGGTCTGTGTAAATGTATGTATGTTAACAGCATAGCTCAAAAATGAAAAACCGTAGATAGTTAAAACTTGATATTCCGTTTAGGTATCACCATGGGATGTGACAAGTAGGTTATCTGTCAAAATTCCTCAACCGGAAGTACCACTTTACTAAATGATTTTTTTCACTTTTTTTTTTTGCAATTTTCTCAAAAATGGCTCCAACGATTTTCTTTAATCTTGGTGGATCCAACTACACTTACAAAGATCTACAATTTTTATTTGAAACATTTCTCCGGCAATATGCATTTAAGGGAATTTTCCAAGTTATTCATACCATGCTTAATGGAAATCATTTTAGCTGTTATTGAGAAAATTCCAAAATAATGCAAAAATCTATTTAATAAAGTCGAACTTTCGATTCCATCAGAAAAATCCGCAGTTTCCGCAGAACTCAATTTCGAAAATTTGACACGATCGTAATACCTACCTCTTAATTAGCAATAAGAGAAAGTAATAAATAATTATTAGAATCAGGTCTCCCTGTACTATTTACTTTTGACTCAGTTTAATTTCCATACTGTATATACAGGACGAGGCAAATTATTGCATGACATTATTTTTATTATTATTACTAACTTTCATCATGTATTTTCGTGACTATAAAATTATCAGTACTTGTAAACAAAAACTATATTAATATTATGTAAAAAAATAAAAAATAAAATAAAAAAAACTTAATTAATATGATTGCTTTATTACAATCAGATTTATCTTTTTAACAATTCTTTTTAATTATTAAAGAACGCTATATTTCATTAAAAATCAACCAATTTTAAATCTAAAAATAATGGGGACGTCGGTAATTACTTTCTCTCGTTTTTATGAGAAAATGATATGATCAGGGTTTTTCAAAATAGATTTTGTTCCTATATAATATAAACTTGTTGTGTAGGAAAATGATGTTTTAAAATTTTATGGTGGCTTTTTAAATGAAAGCTGAAATTTTATTGTAATTTCATTAAAGTACGCTCGTTTCAGTAATACACAACATGAATTAGGAAGCGGAAAAACATAATTAATTATGCATAACATAACAGAAATGCATGATATTGTTTACTAGTTATTTTATTTAATTTATTTTATATTATATACTTCCTCTTACTCTAGAGTTAGAGGAAATATTGCGGTCGTGTCAAATTTTCGACAGTAAATTTTTACGAGTACGAATATTTTGAATACGAAAAAATGTTTCTAGCGAATTCTCTGTGTGTGTGTGTGTGTGTGTGTGTGTGTCTCCGTGTTTTAACAAAATATCTTAAAAAAATCTGGTATGACACACTCACACAACTTTCTCTTACCCCAATTCTCAAAATTATAATTGACAAATTTTATAGTTTGTGTACCAAATTTAATGAAATTCATCGAAAACTGAAAAAAAAACTGTCCAGTAAAAGCGCACTTCCGGTTTACTAATTTTCTTCAAAACTCGGAATTTTGGCCATCTATTTATTTCTAATTAATTTTGTTTGAATGATAGAATTGTATAATCAATTACGATAGCACTTTACAGAAAAACATAACGCCACCTCTCTCCCCTAAAAGTGCTCGTAAATGAATTTTCCCAGAGAAATATTTTAAATAAAAGTTGTAGATCTTTGTATGTTTAGTTTATGTAAAAAGTTTCAAGAAAATCGTCGGAGTCATTTTTGAGAAAATTGCGAAAAAGTGAAAAAAAAAATCATTTGGTAAAGTGGTAATGTAAACCTACTTCCGGTTATCCGATTTTTTCAAACTCGGAATTTCAACAACATATTTATTTCTAATTAACATTATTTAGATGACAGAATTGTTTAATAAACTGAAATAGCACTTTACATGTAAACCTAACCCCACCCCTCCTCCATAATAAACTTAGAGAAATAAACTTAAATAAAACTACAATAGAACAACAAACTTACATTATCGATTAAAATTTGTTAAAATTGGATCGTTAAAATTGGTTAAATATTTATTAATATGAAAGTAATATTGTGTGTATATTTGTTATTATAGTTACAGGAATAGATAGTTAATTATTGGTATTGGGACTATGTTTACTAGAATATATATCTAGCTATTTATATAAGGGTGTAATTAGGTGATAAAGTAACTATTCAATTAATTCACATGGATGTTCTATTTGTTTTTTTTTCTATGTATTACCACTTTCTTTTTTTATTTTTTATAATCGTTGTTATTATTAAAAACAAATCATACTAAAAAATACAATTTTACAGTTTTTTCTAGTTTATTGATATACAATAGCTTTTATAATGAATTGATCCCATTTAAATTTAAAATACATTCTGAGAAGTAATTTGAAGATAGTCCCTCCCCCCTTTTCCCCTCTCTCACTCTCTCTCTCTCTCTCTCTCTCTCTCTCTCTCTCTCTCAATATTACTCTCCATGTGATCAGTTTTTATACGTACTTCGATTAAAACAAAGTTTTGTTATTAATTTAGAATTTCTAGAGAATTATATGATTTCTAGTAAAGCTTGTGTTTCTCATTGTTTAATAAGTTTGATTAATTATTCCTTTGGAAAATAAAAACGAATTCTACTGAAATCGTGATCAATTATTATAATAATATACTGAATTATATCCAGTGTTCATGGAGGACTTAGTAATTTTGATGTAATTTAATGCACTATTTTCTGAATTTATTATATTCATTTCTATGAAAAACTTTTTTTTTTTTAGAGTTAGCTTCAATTATCATTTTGGTAAAATTTAACATTTTTTTTTTTTTAAATGAATTCTCTATGATTCTTTGTATTTTTGGGATATTATTGATTATTGTTTTATTCCTGAATGGAAATTTAAAAGGATATTCGTGTTTAAATTATTGTCTGTAATATTTGTATTTTGGTTTGTTCTTAAAGTTCCTGATTTTTGGAAAATGTTGCTTCTGGTAAGAGGAAGTATTGTAATCGTGTCAAATTTTCTATATCGAGTTTTCACCGGAAATATCCGTTTTGAGGTCTCCTGGGTCCAAAAAAGAGGTTTTTAGCAAAAGATCTTGTGTGTGTGTGTGTCCGTTTGTCTGTGTGTGTGTGTGTGTGTGTGTGTGTGTGTGTGTGTGTGTATGTATGTATGTATGTGAACAGAATAGCTCAAAAACGAAAAATCGTAGAAAGTTGAAATTTGATAATCCGATTAGAGGTCACCATGGGATCTGACTGTACGTTATCTGTAAAAATTCCTTTAGGGAAACAATAGGGTTACGATTTCCTCTTATGTGCCACTTCTGTACAATATTGATTTTACAACCTATATAATATTAACATACATTAGAAACATTTGATTGAAGGTTTTTTGAGTTTTTTTTTTGAATTTTCTGGGAAAACCGTTTTACGATTTTTTTATTTCCTTATTACCTAGTAAGAGGAAGTATTGTAATCGTGTCAAATTTTCGATATCGAGTTTTCACCGGAAATATACGTTTGAGGTCCCCTGAGTCCAAAAAAGTGGTTTTTAGCAAATGGTCTGTGTGTGTGTGTGTGTGTGTGTGTGTGTGTGTGTGTGTGTGTGTTGGGTGTGTGTGTGTGTGTGTGTGTGTTTGAATGTGAACAGCATAGCTCAACAACGAAAAATCGCAGAAAGTTCAAACTTGATATTCCGTTTGGGTATCACCATGGGATCCGACAGTAGGTCAGCGTTCAAAATTCCTCTACCGGAAGTACTATTTCACTAAATGGCGTTTTCGCTTTTTTGCAATTTTCTCGAAAATGGCTCCAACGATTTTCTTTAAACTTGGTATATCAACTACACTTACAAAGATCCACAATTTTTATTTGAAACATTTCTCCGGGAAAACGCATTTAAGGGCACTTTTAGAGGAAGGGTGGGGTTAGGTTTTTCTCTAAAGTGCTATTCCAGTTTTTACTATACAATTCTGTCATCTAAGTAATATTAATTATAATTAAATATGTGGTTGAAATTCCTAGTTTGAAAAAAATCGGATAACCGGAAGTGCGTTTTTACTGAAATGTATTTTTCAGTTTTCTTGTATTTTCTCGAAAACGGGTCCAACGATTTTCTTTAAAATACGCATGTGAACTACACATATAAAGAGCTACAACTTTTAGTTGAAACATTTCTCCTGGTAAAGTCATTTAAGGGGGGTTTTGGGAGAAGGGTGGGGTTATGTTTTCCTCTAAAGTGCTGTCACAGTTGATTAGATAATTCTACCATCCAAGCAAAATTAATTAGAAATAAATAGCAAAAATTCCGAGTTTGAAGAAAATTAGTAAACCGGAAATGCGCTTTTACCGGAACATTTTGTTTAGTTTTCGACGAACTCCAACGAATTTCATCAAATTTGGTGTACACAAACTATAAAATTTGTCAATCACAATTTAGAAAACTGGAGTAAGAGAAAGTTGTGTGCTTGTTTCACACCAGATTTTTATTTTTTTAAGGCCCCCCCCTTTTAGCCGAAAATTAATTGAAATCAAATTGATGAAATTTAGTCAAGAGAAAGAGAATACAATTTTAATTGATTACCTTTTAATTTTAAGAATTGAATTTCTCAAAGGGATGTGATGTTTTTAAAAAATTTTGTATTTTAATGTAGCCGGCGCATAGGGGTTGGTCATTAACCACTTGTTGGGTAGTAGGATTACACCTACTGATCGTGTGGACTTAGTACAAAAAAAAAGTAGTGTTAAACATTCTTACTGCAATTAATACAATTATAAATGAGTCCACTTTGTTGGCCCGGACAAATTAGGAGTTATAAATTATAAATATGGAATGAGAAACGGCGGGAATAGACAATCACAACAAAATATTCATAGAAAATGACAAATTTAATTATTAAACGGCAAACATATAGCTTCATGCCAAAATATTCGAACGATATCGCGTGTGCATTATTCGAATATTATGTTACTAGGGAAGGGAATACGAGGTGTGTAAATTAAGTAATGAGACTGATTTTCTAGTGTTCGATCTGGCAACACTGGAGACGCGGCGCATGCGTGGTAGGGCAAGTAAACATCTGATACACGTCCAGTGCAAATTTGAAAATGCTAGAGTTGTTGCACTGTCCGTAGTGACTTTTTTGTGAGCAAGGTTTTTTTCAGTGCGTTTTAAAAATGAGTGACATCAATTACGAGCAACGTTGTGCTATCAGGTTTTACTTCAGACTTGGGCACAGTGCAACGGAAACGTTTGAAAAACTGTGCCAGGCCTATGGAGACAATGCTTTGTCGAGAGCACAGGTTTCTAGGTGATTTAAGTCGTTTGCAGAAGGAAGGGAATCAGTTGAAGACGAGCCTCGCAGCGGAAGGCCTTCATCTTCAAGGAATCGTTCACAAAGAATTTGTGCCTCAATGCCAAATGGTAAACCAACATTTTTACCGAGAAGTTCTTGAGAGACTTTGAAAAAGAGTCATGTGTGTGAGACCAAACATCAAAAAACAAGTGGGTGTTGCATCACGACAATGCTCCGTGTCCCACCGCGATTTCTATTAATGAGTATTTGGCCAGTAATAACATTCCTGTGGCTCCTCAGCCTCCTTATTCACCCGACTTGAGTCCATGTGACTTTTTTTTGTTCCCCAAATTGAAAAATCACTCAAGGGACGTCATTTTGGAACATTGGAGAATATTCAAACAGCCGTAACCGACAAACTGAAGTCTATTCCAGTATCCGAGTTCCAGCACTGCTATGACGAATGGAAGAATCGTCTTCAGCGTTGTGTGGCTTCCCAAGGTAGTTACTTTAAAGGGGACAATGTTGAATTGTAATTTTATTTGAATAAAAAAAAGATAAAAAATCAGTCTCATTACTTAATTTACACACGTCGTAGTTAAGTGGTTAGCGTACTGTGCTCCCACGCGGAGGACCCGGGTTCGAGTCTAACTGTGCTATCCTTAGATTTTTTTTCTTCCTAGAAGCCTCTTCAGCTCACTGTCCATTAATGGACATTTATCTCAAGCATTTTATTTGCTTTTATTGTGCAATTTTTTTTAATGACATTTTTGTTACGTTAATACTGATAATAGTGTAAATGAATATATAGTACAACCAACATGTAGGATAATGATGGCGAATCTTTTGTTCAGTAGTTCAAATTGGAATTTATTTTTCTCTTCCTCCTCGTCGTATGAAGCGGAAATAGCCTAGACACCTTCTAGAGTAAAAGAGTTTAAAATTCAAAGAGAAAGAGTTTCACCATAGGACGAATACTCTATCGAGCTAGATGTGAACTTGTAAACTGAAATCTGTATCATCAAATTTACTTGTTACGTCATATTGTACATGTAAATTTTACTAATACAAAGAAAAAATAAAAAATTCATTCCAGCCCGTAGGACATTTCTTATTTTTGTAATAAAAAAGTAAAGAAATTGCAAATTAAATTATAAATTATTTTTAATAATATTGCCATAATATTATTTTATTTACATAAAAATACATTACGTTAATCAATTTTATTATCCTTTTCCAATGAATTGTTTATTAAGATTGATTAATTTAATTTTTGTTGATTAGAATGACTTTTATCCCTTAATTTACTTTAATTTTTGAAACCAAATTTTTAAGAGTATGTTTTCTGTTTGCGCCAAAAAAGAACGAATGAGCGAAACAGCCACCTGATCGCTTTATTTGTATTATTTATTCTATAATTATCTGAAAAACTGATAGAAAATGCAGCTAAACCGAAGAATTTACATTGATAAAATAAAATTCTGTAAACGTATTTGCTGAAGTATTAGTTGTCATTAGAAAATCACATTTTGTCGTTAATTGCAACACCATTATCTTATTAAATATGCCGTTAGATAGACGTTATTTTACAGTGCAGTTTAATATTTGTTCACCATTATAAAAATTGACAAACTTTCTTTAGATATTTTTACTTAGTCCTAACATAAATTACAAAATTGTTGGAGAAATATGTTTCTACTTAAAGTAGGGGAAAAGTTGTGGGATTATACTGAAATCCAGAAGAGAGCGCTAATTGTATCGCTAACAGATCTACTAGATAACATATGAAATTTAACGTCATATCCAAATTAAGTGAAAATCCTTTAAAATTAATTTTTCCAGAGTAATGTTCCAAATAAAAGTGATACGTTTACACATCTATGCAAATAGCATTCCAAGTTTAAAGAAAATCGTTGTAGCCATTTTAGAGAAACTTCCAAAAATTTCGAAACTTTTCAGTAAAATCGCATCTCTCGGTTAACCAATTTTCTTCAAAGTTCGAATTCTATACAACATTTATTATACCTTCATATTATATAGATGATAATAATATACTTGTTGCTGAAGTGCATTGGAGGAAACAATAACGTTGTTGCTCCCCTAGGAACCCCACAATACCAATTTTCCTAGAAAAATACTTCAAATAGAAAGTAGTTTGTTCTATGTAGTCAGTATACGAAATTTAAATTATCTGGTATTTTTATCCGTCGTAGTATGCATATTCATTTTGTTCCTGGCCGGTTTCGGATTTTCATTCATCGTCAGAGCAAATTCACCAAGTTCGTGTAGAGATTACATTTCAACAGAATGTTTCTGTTACCTCACACTTGTTGGTTTGTTGTATATGTGTCATATATACATATACACAACCGACAAACTTAAAGCCATCTTGTAGCAACAATCAAGCCGAACAATTAGCAATCCTAAAAGCGATTTTTTGGCTTCAGCAAAATGGATTGGAAGGGCAGGATAATAGAATGATTATAAAAACAGACAGCAAAATATCGATCGATGCACCTAAGAACAGAGACTTGCACTGGCCCATATTCGTGGAAATAAGACGCAGACTGACTGAAAAGGAATGGAAAGTGAACATAGAATGGATTAAAGCGCGTGTGGGAACAGATGGAAATGAAACTGCAGATAGACTGGCAAAGCAAGCAGCAGCTGAGGACAATTTGCTAGTGAGCTACCATAAAACCCCAAGGTCCCATCTGAAAAGAAAATGAGACTCTTAACCGAAGAGAAATAGGAAGAAGATTGGAGAAAAACTTCAAAAGGACAAGAAACTCACGAATACATTCAAACTATGCAAGACAGGAGAAAGTTAAGTCACCTAAGAATGGACTATAAACTAACGCAAATCCTGACAGGCCAGGAAGAACTAACGACTATCTACACAGGTTTCACATTACTGACAATCCATACTGCAAATGTAACAACGGAAATACACAAACTTGGAATCACTTAATCTACGACTGTCCACTGCTAGATAAACCGAGAACTAAGATGATCCGAGAAATAGTAACGACAGGAAACACCTGGCCAGCAAGAAAAGAATATTTGCCATCTTTTAAAAAATTCATAAATAACATAGATATGGACATATTCTAACTTAATTTAATCAGTGAGTGATGAATTATTTTATTTAGCATGTTGTACATCATTTGATACATGTAACGTTATACTTTAAATAAATTCCCATCCAACAGTTTACTGTTGGTTGGGAAAAAAAAACAACCAACAAACTATCAAGTATGAGTGTAACAGAAACATGTTCAAGTGAACTCTCTACACGAGCTTGGTGAATTTGCTCTGACGATGGATGAAAATCCGAAACCGGTCAGGAACAAAATGAATATCATGCTACGACGGATAAAATACCAGATGTTATCCAGAATTACGGGCCCATCCACATATTTAAAGAAAATCATTAAGCCATTTTCAAGAAAATTGCGGAAACTATTGGGTTTGAAATAAAAATCAATTATGTGAAAGCACAAAAGTATATTTATTACTTTATTTTTAATATAATATTCATATTGCTGCACATTTCAACACTCTCCCTTAAGTGCAGTAATGCGTCAGAATTAGAATTTCGGTCGACTAACCTTTGTGAAGAAAACTACTGGAATCTGTTCATATGTATGAATGGTAACACTTCCTTTCTGCTGAAGACAGGATTCTTTGACATCAGTCCAAGTTCCACGATTATTACATAAATGTAGATATTAATGGTACTTGTGTAAAGTGTCTTGAGACCAGACTCGGCTTTTAATTTTGTTCTAAGATACTCATTTTGATCCTACTTATTTTTTTTTTCTAGCCGATCAACTGAAATCCAGGTATCATTTACTTTAAGCGCCCTGTACTCCTCCATTATGGCACACTTTCATTCTAATCCCTTGGGGGATTAAAGTGTTTTTTCCACACATTCACATTTTAGTGCTAATCCCTCGCTTTCTTTTATATTTTTAAAACAGTACGCCTATTCTACCACTAATTATTTTTGGACGCTTGCGATCTCGATTTAGTCTTTAATTCTCGTGGACTGTCGTTATTGACAACTGTTGGCTGCTCTTCACCATCCAAGGAATTACTAATATTTCAATTCCATTGCGTTTTGTTCATCCGACTCATTGGAAATTTCATCTTCAGTTAATTTGGTATGGATACGTTTAAATGTGAGATCCCAAAATCTGAATGCTTTAGACTCCTCGCGGAGCCAATAAAAATGCATTCCTTCGAACGTGATTCGAATTTCTTTTTACTAGCTGATTATCTAATCCAAAAATCTAATACTTCTCCAGATAAGAGCCATGGAGCCATGGAGCCAAGCAAAAGCTGGCTAGGTGGTTTACTATTTCCCTGGTCGGGTATCTTCTCCCCTCCTATGGATCTTTTCGGAACTCTTCATTCAGCATGTTCTGAAGCTCTTCTTCCACAGCTATTTCTTCGTCTTCGTTTTCTTCCTTCTTTGAAATGTTTTTGTTCCTGCATATTATCTGTATCTGTAATAATATTCTCGTTTATTTCTTTAAAAATCTTTTTATCAGTTATCTCATTATCTTTGTCTATACATGTCTTTATCAATATATTCTGTTTCGATAAACTCAACATTTGGAGCCTTAATTACTCTCCCTGGAAATTTATCATCATAAAGTCTATATCCCCTTAGAATTTTCACAATATCCTACCATAGTGTATACTTCGGATTTAGAATCCAAGTTTTGTCTAAATTTTTTTCCTTGTATACATGGTGTACAAAAGTTCAGGATCAATCTCTGTGAAACATTTAATCCCATTGCTAAACCATTTTTAAGGATGCACAAGAAAACATAAATAAAACCAACCGGAATATTTCCTCTTACTCCTTGGAGACAAAGTACTCTTCAGATATATCTGATTAGTATTAGAAACATTAGTAAATTATTTAATTATATTAGTGTAAAATATTTTGTTGTGCGGCATACAGGCCCGCACGCTGCGGGTTGTACACGCTGATTGGTATTATATAATAAACGAAGACCCAAATATAACAGCCAAGTCTAGAAATAAATTGTTTCATTTTTCATTTAATATTTATCAATTTTTAGATTATCATTAATTTGAAAAATTCAAATTTTTGTAATATTTCATATTTTTCAAAAATTTTATTATCCCGAAAACATACAATTTTGCAGTGACCTATGTGAACTCTTGACATTTCATACTGACCTTCTGCTATGTAGAACGGGGTTGTTTGTCGAGTTTGTATTACTCCAATTGTGCGGCGAATACCTCCACATACATTAGTTATTGAGCGGTACGCTTTGCACATGCGGTCATTATTATTATTATTATTATTATTATTTTTTACCTACGCCATGACTTCGGCTATTCAGCCATTCCGTCGCGCGGCCCAGTATAAATAGGCTGCGCTGGCGACTGATGATGTTCGGATTTCAATCGGACGCGAACAACTTCACCCCACAGTCATTATTATGCGTACGCTTTTATTAGGCGTTGATGAATGTAGATTCTATCTCCTATACAATTAATTTAATTTTAACTGTTTATGTATATATATATATATATATTGTAAAGGAGGATGAGGTTTAGTTATTACAATAATCTGTTGCAACTGCACAGAAGTAAGCTATAATAAATCAGATGATGAGTTGTTAATGTATTTTGATATATAAATGAAACTATAATATTGATCTCACGCTGTCTATTTTGGTCCAGCGTCCCCCCGCCGTTTAAGATTTTTTTTTATGGGGTTTTGTTTTCCGACAAAAAGACTTCATTACAAAACTTGGCTACCTTTTGATAGCCTTATTTCATAGGATGGAATAGAAAATTCTAGGAATGATATAGTAATGCTTGGGTTGTTATCGCAATAAAAAAAAAATGACCCTACAACTGCAGCAATTAATCCTCCCTAATGATAACTTCTTGTGCCATTGCAAATATTACTTAAAATTGATATTCAATCAGGATACCTTAATGATAAAGAACAGTCTTTTGTATGATACAGTAGAGATGTATGATGGACCGCGGGAATATTTAACAATCAGTACGCTTAACCTAACTTAGACAAAATTTAATATTATAAATAACCCACTTATCAAGTTAACCATATCAAATATATATCTTGGATATGTTTAATTATAAAGAAAGTACCAGCTGCTTAATTTATTTCTATTCTACTTATGTTAACATGTCTTATTAAGAATTATAATATCGTAAATGTGCTCTAAAGTTTTCAAATCATACTTTGATTATTGTAAGATGTAATTGGGACTCATTCTTTTAATCGTTCGTTACTTCTGTTTGATCCCCTTCACTCACCCATGATTTAACATACGAATCTGTGTCAGTCTTCTATAGATTTTCTCATTAAATGACTTGCTTCTCCCATTAGAGGAATTTCTTCTAATTTATTTTATTTTTTTAATTTAAGGCGCGTCAAGGAGCTGCACTGATCGGGGGGGGGGACCTCCGCGTGAGATTAATATTTGTTGCGTTATTCATAATGCCGAACCCCTCATTCAAATTCTGTGGAATTTATTGCAATATTTTTTGGTTCTTAAAATGCTATTTGTTACATACAAACGTGTAAATTAAAACTTTAATTCAATTTTAATATTAAAATTATATCAATTAAGAAATAGTTATTTATTTGACGACAATAGATAAAAGGGCCA
>JAAEAF010012727.1:0-15677 GCA_011037195.1 Triatoma infestans
GTACTTTATTGTTATAAATAGTTGTCATTCACAAATTCCATTTAAAATTTAGGCTTTTCACTCAATTTAACTGGCTTCAATTTTACAATTCACTGGAAGATATAAACTAAAAACCACACATGGAAGAAGCATAATTTTTCAGCATTTCTAAAATCGATTATCCAGAATAATGTTTCAAACAAAACAAAAAAAATAGGTCGTTAATTACATGTGAAGTTATTTATTCCAAGTATAAAGAAATCTTTGGTTCCTTTATCGAGCAAATCGCAGTTAACTGAAAAAAAAAAATTTCAATCAGTGTTACTTTTTGATTTATCGATTTTCTTCAAACTATCGCAATTTTGGCAGCACAATTACTTTTTATTAATATTATAATAAAAATGTTTCGGATAAAAGTTATATAGTTCTTTACATATATATTTGTTATACGAAGTTTAAAGAAAATTGTTTTAGTCTTTTTTGAGAAATGGCATAAACCTGAGCAATTCATTCAGTAAAATGGTAATACTTCCGGTTGAAGTCTGAGATTTTCCGTTTTTGAGCTGATGCTGACCATATGTCTCTCTCTCTCTCTCTCTCTCTCTCTCACACACACACACACAAACATACAAAAAATTCTTCCACAAATTGCTTGTAACAAGCAATAAACTGTCTGCACCAGCTCTATGCCAAAAAGCTTTTTCTATAGACCAGAGGGTTCTCATCAACGTAGTCCACACTAGCTAATCGAATCGCACAAGCAAGTTTTCTTACTAACCAACATGCTCTTTAAGTTGAGGTATCTAACTTGCCCAGCGTTATCATTCTATGTTCACTCCAAACAATATGATTCTTGGCTCAGTCACTCAATCCTCTATATGCTTTTATCCCTTTATTCAGTATACCTTGAATATATTATTGCGAGTACAGTGCAATAGTGTGTGTTATTTTCATATCATTCACGGCTTTATCTCTATTCTTAGTGCATAATCAAGAATAATGCCGAAAATATTGTTAAATGCGTTTAGCAAAATTGCACGTCTTGTAAAACGATTGATTGCTTTGCGTTGCCCGAATTTTGGCAAATCATTTATTTTATAATAAAAATTGAATCCCATTACAAGTAATTATCATTTAAAAAAGTAAACTTTTTTGCCCAAATCTGCTGACTATCTAGTTAAATGAATTTATCTAACCTTCTCGTAGGTGTAACTTCTAAGTACCTCCATATTCCTGTAGCAGACATGTCTCTTAGATAAAATTTAATGAATAAGATCAATAACTTTCGCATACTCTCTTTATAGCCCCTCTTATTTTGGATCCCAGACTTTTTTCATGATGGCAAATTCCAAGACCAGGTTTCATTATAAACATTTAGGTCATATCGCTATTGTAGATCTTTTCTTATACTAAACATTTTCCAGATAATTTATTCTGGAATCTTGGACCCATAACACTTCACGCTATTTTACAGGATCTTTCATCCGACTTTGCTGTATAACGATTTCACACCCATCTAAATATAAATAATAAATTTTACAATTCCATTAATGTAATGAATGAATGAATTAATGAAATTAGAAATTGTGGCGAGATCTTTGTGAAACAGTGGAGGGGATAGAAATTTTGTTTTAGTGTTTGTCCTTTACTAGCCAAGGTAAATTGTTAGCTAGTATACTAGATCAAAGGGTAAGATGATTTACTTTGATGTGGTCAGTGTTTAACAAGAACTCGAGAGCACCAGAAGATGAACGTATGGAACGTAGCGGGAGTAGTGAATGAGAGAGTTACATTAAACCTGTCCTTTCTGACGGACGGTACAGATCCTGCATTACTTAACCTTCTGCTACTGTTACACTTTACAATAATATTCATCGCTTAACCCTTCTATCAACAAGTTTTCTTTTTGTAATTTCAATTACGGGATCTGGTATCGAAAAAACCTTCTTCTATTTAGTGGTGTAAAAGTTAAAAACGTTATTTTTTCATAATTAACTTTTAACACTGTCTTTACTTCTGGTAAAGAGGAAATATTAGGGCCGTGCCAAATTTCCGAAATTGAGTTATTCACCGGAATTAAACGCTTTTGGATTGCGTGAGAGAGAAAAAATGTTTTAAGCGTGTTAACAGAATATCTCAAAAACGTAAAGTCGCAGGTTGCGTTGTAGTTTGGGACTATCAGAGAAAACTAGTTGCGATGAGAAAAGCAGCAGAGACAAGATGCCCGATTCACATCATTGCAGTAGAACTCAGGATAGGCTTGATGTCAAGAGATATCTTTGATTCAAAGTTTGGTCCAAGAAATCCACCGCCAAGCTTGAAAAATCGTCAAAATTTCTACAAAGTGGACCTGCCCAATGTCCTTTTTGTGCTATGTTTTTAAAAGAAGACCTACCCGTTCCATCAAACCTCCTCCTTAGTTTACTTTTCTGTCCCTTTTCCCCACAAAAGGTTCAGTGTGCATGAGCATAATGAGTTCTCCAAGAGTAACCACTACACTGCCCACGGATAGAATGCTTTATCTTGTGATCCATACTTCGATGCTACCAAAAACAGCCCATGTCAGTAGTATTTGTTAGTGACTTGTTAATTCCAGAGCCATCTTCAATTTCTCACCTATAAATGGATAAAATTGGATAGGGAAAGAAAAGAAAAGTAATTTTAACACCTTCAATCCCCAGTCGAATATCAAAAGATATCGTAACTGCAGTTAAGAACATGAGGTGAAATTAAGATAGGGTTTTCTTTTGATTGGGAAACACGTTATGATATTCCCACAGTCTAGGGAATCCCATAGATAACCCTCTAGTGCTACGTTTGTGGTCCTTCGAAGGAAAACAGCATTGGAGTGGGAAAGTATAGGGGAGATGCCACGTGGGGCCTTCCTTTAGTCGCCTTTTACGATATCCTGGATGGGAGCATGCCTATTCTAAATCCTTCTTCTTAACTTGATAATGACTTAAACCCAGACTGGAGTTATTAGGCGCCCTTTAACTTGAAGAGGCAAAGTTTTAAGATTTTACTTCTTGTATTGCTAATATTTTATTTTGAATGCGGTGGAGTACAGTTTGAAAGACCAACAATATCTGACTATCAATAGAGGACAGCTTATCAAGTTGCCTGTCAATAAGGCCCAGCTTACAAAAGGCTGATAAGTAGCTTATATAAACGTGAATTCTTTTGAGGAATGTAATTATTTCACTAATTTTATGATTGGGATCAGGATCGTTTTAAAAGAGAATAAGTCGGGTTTAATGCAACATTTCTGTTAATATATAATCATCATCAGTTCTAAAAAGGAGAAACAGTTAATGTAACGTTACCAAACATGATTTCTTATGTACCTTATGACATACTTAGTGTTAAATTATATTTTCTAATTATAATAAATAACATAACGCCCATGAAATTAATAATTTTTATTAACTACTTTCTAATAAATACGAATTAATAAAAAAAAAATTATTTTTACAAGCAAAAACTTTCAGAACGTAAGTAAAAACTACATTCTATTAGTTTTTACTTCCTTCTAATATTTTTGTTTAATTAACTAATTTAAATTAATTATTAATTAATAATAATAAATAATTAATGGTGTACTGAAATTTGACTGTTTTTCTAACTGAAGAAGATGTTTCTGTAAATATTATGCCGCTTCAAATATTCAGTTCAATTGTGAGCATTTTTAGAAAACCATGACTTTGTCTTATGATACAATAGTAATGTGACGTGAACTAAGGAGGGGGGGGGTGTGTTCAATTGCTTGAAGTTACACAGTGCTCTATGTGAAATCGAAGGGGAAGAGGTCGTGAACAATGCACTGCACGGCGTTGGTTTCAAAAATTCAATGGTAGTGATATGATCCTTAGAAAAAAAAAAGGTATAGGGCGACCATCATATGACGTTGATGAGGCTTTATGGGAAACTATCGAGTCGTCACTTACTGTGGAACTGACAGTCTCTAAAGTCTCTTAAAAATAAAACGGACATATAGGATAATCCCGCATGAAATTCCAGTTCAAACAGGCTGCCAGGAGAATGGGATTTTGGCCAATTTCTTTTAAAAATTCCATTTGACATGCGCATCTACAAAAGATAAGTGACGGGTGGTGACAAGTGGATTTACTGACAAATTCCTGAGATAGCTGCTCTATGATCAAATTGAATTTCCGATTGGTGGAAAAGGGCAGTTTGAGAAAAAAAAAAAGTCCATATTATGGGTTTTCTGGAACTATGAAGAAAGCAATTCATCGAGAATTCGTTTGCCGATAGACTTTCTAGGAATTCTGACTATTACTGCGCAGTGTTATCCATTTGTTGGCTGTCGCACACTTTCTTTGCAGAAGAAAATTTTAATAACTTCACCAAAGTTGAAACTGGAATAAGTGTTATTTTTTTTTTTTATTCCAAACCCAAGGAATGGTATCAGCGAGGTATCCAACTGCTGGCAGAAAGTTGGCTTGCAAAGGACAATCTTAACGGGCTAAAATTTATGAACATTAATTCTCGTATTTCATTACAAAGATTACCATCCTTATAGTATTAGTTATTATGTATAATTAGAAAACTAAGAAATCACCTTGAATAATGCTATGTGTTACTGTAATCGAAACGATTGAATAAAAAGGAAATAAGTAGTTTCCTTTAAAACTATCGTGACCAAAATCCTGATCACAAAATTGGTGAAGTTGACTTATGTCTTTAAATGATTTTCTTGAGAAAAGGGCAACGATTTTTTTTGGTGGAGAAGTTCTGGGGGGGTCCTCCACTCCTGTGTAAAACTATTTCAGAAGAACATTCCGCTCTGCTAATTATTAAATAATTAGAGGACAATATATTTATGTTTAAAAAAATACAACTTAAATGAAATAGTTAATCGAAAAAAATGGTTTGGTTTTTCTTAATTTTATCAAAAACGGCTTCAAAGATTTCCTTTAAACTGACATATATGCCATAGAAATTAAAATAAAATAAAATAATATTGATTTTTTTTTCTTCTACGAAACATTTTGGTGGGGTGGGGGGGTTAGAGTTAATTTTTTGGTGGTTTCTGAAGGAGCTGAGAGGTTAAAGCAACCCTCTACTGTGCCACATCATGGAATATACGCGATTCTATCGTCTTGTCGGGAATTAATGGAAACATTTAATAGAAATTAAAAAAAAACTAACAGAAAGAAATTGTAAATCAAAGGTGTAAAATTGTAAATGAAAGAGAATGACAGTTATAGAAAATCGTGTAAATGTTCGTACCAGATTTTTCCTTTTTTTTTTTTTTTGATATTGATTAACTTTAATATTATAATATGAAATCATAAAAAAAAAAAATCACTTTATTATTCTGTTAAGTAAAAATATTTACTACTAGAATGAAGGCAAATTTACATAATCTAATTTTAGCTTATATTCAGAGAAGTAATTAGTGTGCAGAAGAGGAAGTTAATAAGTGAAAAAAAAAAAAAAAAATATGACAAAGAAATAGGAAACAAATTATTTTTAAAAAATAATAAAGTCCTTTAATATATTTTTTTTCAAAGTAACTTGATTTTAATAGAAAATTATGGCGGCATTTTTTTCATTCCTTAGTCACGCTTTTTCACTCACAACAAAAATTAACTTTCACATTATTATTTTTACATAAAAAATTAACCATTTTTTTTTCCTTTTACTACTATTTCTCTCACTAAAATAGTATAGAAGATTTAATGTCCTTACTCTTCAGAGAAACCGGGTAGAGTTGTTATGGGCACGTACCCGGGACACGGGGTTATAGAATGAAATTCGTGGGCGGACCAGTTGGCCTTGGTAGGATCATACACTACGGTTTTGTGGTCTTTGTGGAAACAACAGTAGCCATCACTAAATAATTTTGCGACAGATAAGTCGAAAAATGGAACAGGAATAAGGAATTGGAGGGACACAAAAAGAAATACTTCCCTGGGCCCAAATAATCATAAAAGGTATAAGACAGAGAGACTTGAAGTATGTTCTCGTACTGAGTAGGATAAAATTGAGGTTTCTGGTACATGTATTGACTGGACAAGCTTAGTTAGCCAGTCATTTTTACACAAAAAAGGCAGGACTCTAGCCCTTTATGTCAGTCAGCATTGTGACGATGGAGTCACGAAGGTATATCACTAGCTACGTCAACGTCCCAGTTTCTCCAATTCTAGCTTCCGCATATTTGGTGGCAACACTCTCCATGCATGGGTAGTGCACACATAAATATCACTTTTACTTAAAAGATTTTTCCAAAAAAATAGATCTCCAAATTTGAACTAAATCGGTTAACCTGAAGTGTGACTTAACAGAATAGTTTTTTCAATATTTTGGAATTATCTCTGTGGAAACAGTCGGGTTAACTGTTAACACTAAAACCATCACTGGCAGTGAAGAAAACACTTTTATCACCACGAGTGAATACACGTAATAATATTCTTGTCTAGATGGATACTGATGGAACTGTGGCCTGTGGCCCAATTTCTTTATTTTTCCACCATAGCCACCATCGCGAAGGAGCATGTTTGGATTTCCGTTTTTACTTGGTTGAACCGTCCGTGCGTGTTCAGCTGGTACCGTCGCTGTAGCCTCTTGAGGGTATACCACCTGTACAGTTGAAGCCCGGAGGTGTTTTCTGGGTTACATTCCGAAGGCGCCCAGTGGTTGAGGTAGTGGTACATCTTGCACATTACCAGATGGCGCCACAGGGGTGGCACCACAATCTCGTTAGCAGTTACAACGATTTCCTTTAAACTTGGAAAATTAACTGCACAGATATAAAACTAACACTTTTATTTGAAACATTTTTCTAAAACAAAAAGTTGATTGAATGGAGATCTTAAGAGCGGGAGGCCATATTGCTCTTAAAAGTCTAGTTTTGCTATAGTATAGCTTCTCCAACCAATATAATTATGATGAATTCATAGACATACAGAAATCCATTTATCTATATGTCACCAAAGATATTATAGGAGGCGTAGCAGTATTTCCTGCTTTAACTTAAAACATTACACCGTATAGAAGAACCGGAGAAGGGGTAGCTCGACCAACATAAAAGCGAAAGAGTTTTCTATTGAAACAAGTTAGTATCTTCAAACTTCAAGACTGCAACACTCTACCAGCCTTGTCTGTTACGTCGCTCTGTTCGATCAGCCTTACTCTACTCTTTCTCATTCTTTTGTTTAATTTTAAAGTCTTTGCTTTATTCAATATTCCAGTGAATCGCGAGCGCAGTTCAATTCTCTAACTCTCTTAGGTCCCACAATATTCCCTTACGTAAGTTTAATATGGGGGAATATGAATAATATGTTTCAATATAATTATTGAAACCAAGATCCTATTAAATAGTTTAGTGACAATATCCAAGATATTAAAAACTGATAATATTATAAATATATTGTAACTGAATATTTCAGTTACATCGTTGTCTTTAAATAATTATTAATTTATAATACATTTTCAGCGCTATATTTTGTACCCATTCCACCAGTACAAGTAGCTTTGGACAAAAGTGTTATTGGCGCCCCTAACGTTTTCCCCATCGTCTTAATTCTTATTTAGCAAAAATATTTCCCTGATAAGAATTTATTTATTTATTTATGCAGAATAAATAATAAATCCATCTCTGTGCTGTTAAGTTTTTTCATTGAAAGTCTGAAATAAAAATTGGAAATGGGAAGATGTTTTTTTTAGTAACGCCCACATTGGAAAATATATTTTTTTATTTTATTTATTTATTACGTTCGACTAAAGTTTATTATTTCTTTATAATAAACGATTTATATTTTTTTTTAATATTTAATATAAAGAAAAGAACTTTTTAGATGAAATTAATAATGATATTTTTTGGCTTATTGGTAACATATCTTGACTAGAACAAAAAATCATATAACAATCCGTCCCAACTACGACGCCATCAGCGACGTCACATAAGGACAGACGCACCTCCATACGACAATCTATCCAAAATTGTCCATAAAGATCCGCCTACCTCAAACCTTTAAAAGACTGGAAGGGGAAGTAAAGGAAGTTATCAGCAAGCATACAATAAAGGGGCTGGCGGAAAGTCTAGAATTCAGTTTTATAGCACATACATATACACACACACACACACACACACACACTCACACACATTTAGAAAATATCACTATCAAACCAACACTCTCAGATAGTTTGGTCTATCATTTCTAGAGCACGCTACCCACTCACTGTATCAGTTCTGAAAATGTCCTTGTAGAAAGTCAGTATACTTTTTCTCTCCTACATTAATTTCTCTGTTCAACCCCAATACATTTTAGGTAGTGGAGCGGATTACCATATGATTTTTTTTTTTTGCTGCAAACAAGATATGCCACCATTTGAATTTTCTATTAGTTATAAGGGGAGGGACTAGCTAAGAGGCTAGCGCGTAGGACTCCGACGCTTCGAGTCTAGCTATGCTGCCCATAGATTTTTTAGGAGCCTCTACAGCTTTCTGTTAGGTGATAGACAGTGTTGTCTGTAGCGAGTGAACACTAACCGGAGGTCGCCAGTGCACTGAGAAGGCTTCACTGAAAAATAGATGCTAAAGCGCCCTAAATTGAAAAAAAAAAAAATATTAGGTATATTATTTTAAAAATATACACTTTTATAAAGATACTTTCGCATATAATTTAAAATACAATTTTGTTTTAATTTATTGATCTGTCTAAAAAATAGGAGTGTCATATTTTTACAAATTTCTCTAAGGCCAAGCTGATCTTTTAATTGGCGTTACTGTGTCATTATTTAATTACGTACGAATAAATCAATCGTATTTTTAAGCTGCTTTAGGATTGTAACTTTATTCTATAAATTTAATTAATTATTTTAATATGAATAAGTTTATTTTTGTTACCCTGTTTTCAAATAGAGCGATTTTTCTTTCTTTTCTTTCTCTGATTCTGTTTTCGTCCGTAATTTCCACCATAATTTCGACCGTAATTTCTCTTTGGGCCCATAATCCTTATTCATCATTCATATTTATGAAATTCATTACCACCGCTTGGTATTTTTTTAAGTTGTAGATGTTTTGTACGTAGAGAAATTGGCAGGAAGCTAAAATCTACTGCTAAAAAATTGGCAGTATATGGAAGGAAGTAAGGTAGAATTTGCGTGTGAAAACGCGTAACCCAAATAATTGGATATACTAATTAAATCTACAAGTTTTAATTGTAGGTTTAATGTTTATTAGGGGTGTCAGTACAAATTGAATTATTCTCATGGACCAAGATCACTGAAGAAGTGGCTAGGCCGGGCGAAAGCCCAAGTTCAATACCAATAGAAGACCACCATTCGAACAGAAAGAGAGAATTCTAAAGACACCACTTTTGTCTTGACGTATAGTCCTGAAAGTAATAGCTTCGGATTAACGAAAAATATTAGCTTTCCTTCAAAATTCCGTCAGTATTTTTTGCGTTTGTTGAATAGCATGTGCATACATCATTTCTTCATTTATGATCAGAACTATCTTTCTGAAATTGGAGTATTACAGCGCAGTAAACGACCCTTAGAATTAGCTTCCCTTCTAACTTAGAATGACAATGCAAAGTAATATATTTCCGTTGTACTTGAACTTGGAAAAAATTTCATAAAGGGTTAACTGGGAATACAGAATAATTAAATACATTTTCTGTGACACTGCAATATACATTCTTGTTTCTTAGCCTCCTCCAAAAGTTACCTACATCTAAGCTATCTTACATAGT
Source organism: Triatoma infestans (assembly GCA_011037195.1). Lineage (NCBI taxonomy): Eukaryota > Metazoa > Arthropoda > Insecta > Hemiptera > Reduviidae > Triatoma > Triatoma infestans. The sequence continues at coordinate 9,702 of JAAEAF010012727.1, forward strand.
TGTCCACCAAATTTCTAATATCCCTGGAACCAGAGATGGGTATTATTGGAACTTATTCAAATAACGGATAACGATAAAGTTCAATGAAGAGGGTAAACTTTATAGAAAAAACTTAAAACTGACCCTGCGGGATATTGATTATATTCAAGTTTCAAGTTTAGAAGTAAGGTACTTTAATATTTTTTCGTTCATAATTGAATCTGTGTTAGAAAATTAATTTCAAATTAGAAAATGTTTAAAAATACTCGTAGATGCATGTGTTGTGAAGTTTGGTTGGTAAGAAAAAATTATTAAAATAGCCATTTTATACACGTGATCTTCACGTGATCTATCTACATGCCCAACAAACACGTAAAGTGATTGTAAAAAGAAGGCGATTAGCTAATTGTTTTATGAAGTTTAATGTTGTTAGAAAACTCCTAACTATAGTAATTGTTAAAATTCTCCACTCTCTCTCTGTATGTATTATACACGTATATCTCACGTTTAAGACCTTTTATCCAAAGTATTATTATTCAACAATGCACGCTATATAGCACAGTCAACCATCAAACCTGATCCAAAAACCATGTACTAACCAATTTTAGTCTGTGCGTTAGTGTTAACCGTAAAGCCTTTTAATTAAAAGCCGCAAGTTTGACATACAATCTCAGCGCATGCGCGCCTGTTGTTGAACAGGCAATATCTATTAGCATCTGCATATCCCTCTATATTTTATCCATATAAACAAAAATTTTTTTTTTTTTACTGTATTTGTCTTAACTATTTTAAAAGACTCTTTGAAGTATTTCATGCAAAGAAGTGTCCAGAAATGATCGAAAATGTTATCTCTTTGCAACGCAAAGTTTGTTTAATTTAAGCAGCCCATTTAATATTAATTTTAATATTAAATTTGACAAATCCTACGTAGCTTTAAACATAATTCATTTGAAGTAGCACAATCTTTAATGTTTTAATGAGATGTTTGTACGGCATTGGCCAGCGGAGTTTTTAAAGAAAAACAATAATTCTTGGTTGCTCTACATTTCGTGCCCTTCTTCAGGAGCTCTGTAAAATTTATTGGAGAAAATACATTATTGTAGTTAAGAAAAACTAAACTAAAAACTGTCACAAAAAAAGAAAATTTAAATTAAATAAATATTAACAGAAGAAATTATAACACAGAAGTGACAGTAAATTAAATAAAATGATATTAACAATAAGAGAAAATAAAACAGCAAAATACCTTTAGGGTAGATGAGGAGTGTACACTGAGAACGTTGAGGTTTTAATGAATAGAGAGTATTTTTTTTTTAATTTAAAAAACTGTTAAAAGATGGGAGGGATAAGAAAAATATTTGCAGTGAGGCGCGGCAATTTTAAATGGAAGAATTACAAATTATTGGCGAATGTCTTTTTTTATGGTTAGAAAAATATTGTTGTAAGTTGAAGAAAAAGAATTCTTTGTTGCTCTACGATTCGAGGAAAAAAAACTGATTGAGTTGCGATGGAGGGGAATTTGTAAGGATTCAGATAGAAGACGTTTTGAATGGCTGGGATAAGTGGTTAAAATGGGAGGGTTATACAAATCAATGGCATGATTGAAACTGAAAACATGTTTAGCGAGAGCAGTGTTGTCAATTTTTTTGGTCAATAATGTCTAGTGCATGCTGTCTGAGTCTGTTTTGTAAAAATTTTATGTAGCAAGCGTTGCAGTTGGGTGTGAAATGTTATTGGTGTGATGGGATGTATGTTTGTAGCAGTAGCTGTTGTAGCACGAGCGGTTTAGTAAAAGGGCTTGTGAGTATATATATTTAAGAGTGAAGTATCAGAAATAAGAAAGTAGTCACCACTGCTAACAATAAATATATTCTATTAAAATAATAGCTTCAAGTTATCTGCAAAGATATTATAAACTTATTATTATTAATATATTGTGAAACTGCCACTGATTCCTAGATAGCGATTCCTGAAGTAATGTTCTGGCTTGAATGTCTGTTTTAGACAATGTTCTTGTTTGAAAACAGAAGGCAGACTGTTCGAAAGAATGCCTTCTCTTACAAAACAGTTGGCCAAATGTCATTGCTATTTTCCTAACGGATTCCTGTGCTTTTGTCTCTTTAGCAGCAATGCCTTAAATTATAGTACCTGACTCTAAAATACATTATTTTTGCCAAAATTATTTCACTTAAAATATTTTTCAAAACTATTTATTTTTGCATTTCTTCTACCACTACATGTGTAATACATTTAGGTTTGTATACCGTATGTGTTTTGTTAGGTTTTTCAATAGGGTCTTTAATTTTTGAGAAGGATTTTATTAGTTGGTGGGAGGGGAGTCTGTTCGAAGGTGGGGATAATGTTTTTGAGGATGTTATTTATTCTATTAAAAATAGGACTAATGTGGGAGTGGGTGGTGAATGGGAAGTTCAGTATTCGTGTTAGGTGGAATGTTTTGAGGGTTCTGCGTTGTAGGTTTGTTTGTGTAGATTTGAATACCATTTTAACGTTTTAATTCTGGAGGGCTGATCTCCAATCTTATTGGAAGAAATACAAACGGTTTTAAGGGCACTGAGAAACATTTTTAACCGGTGTTTTTACAAACTAGGCTGATAATTTTCATATAGTTTTAAGAAAAGTAGTAGACAGAGATGACTGTCTCGTTTCACACTTTAAAATTGGGCCACACCAGCCCCCACTTAGGGAGGCGTTAATGTTAATAGACATTAATTCTGTTTATTTTGACAAGCGTGTCTATGTTTTAATGGCTAAGAAGATGAGAGATATTCCTTTCTAACATTCCGGAAATGTTTGAAAGTACGGCTGTCATTTTGAATTGTTTACTGGTTTTCACTACAAAACTTCCTACGCCCGCTTGAAAGTTTGTGGTTATTGTAAGTACGTCATTTATTCTAACAAAATATATATCAAAATGGAGGGTTTTAATAATAATAGAAGCTGAAAATATTGTTTATGTTTCATTAATTTGTAATTAATTAATTGCTAATAACCATATAACATATCAGGTATGAAACACTCACAAGACTTTCTGTTATTCATGTTAGTACAATTATACATCACAAAGTGACAGCTTTTCATTAAACTCAATAATTAATTAAGTTTAATCACAATTATTGTTAGAAAAAAAAACTTTAACGTTAAATGAGAATTTATTATTACAAAAAGGAAAAAAAAAAAAATCTAACGTATAAAGTAAACCGGAAGATAAATAACGTTTAATTCAAAGAAGAGGATACTTAAGAGCTTTTATTAAAAAATTTAACTTTCAAGGATATCTCCCCTTCTGGTTAATGATAGAGGATAATGGGGAAGGTTGTGGAAGCTGGAGCACAAGATGGCTGATCTCTCGCCCTCTCGCACTCTCTCTTCTCTCCTGAACTTCTTCTTCCTTCCTTTTTCTTTCCTCCGCGTTTACAGGTAAGTGTTTTATATTGAGCAATTAATTAGTGAAAATAAAAATAAAAAGTGGGTTACAATTATGAGTTGTTATTGCGGGTATTATTAAAGGTTGAAGTACCAGTTTTGCTTTGGCTCTCTGATCCCCCACCGCGCTTTGCTTACTTTTGGCTTCATATTTTTTCCTTATCACCCCAAAGTGATATTGTTACAGTCTGTATAACATAGAATGATATTAATAATACAAAAATAAAAAAATAACAAAAGCAAGCAATAACTCCTCCTACTTAACAATATTACCTCTTATAGAGCATGCCTAATTCAATCAATCGCCTGTTTGAGTTTTTGTTGGAACTGTTTAACAGAGACCCTACCTTTTTACTTTTTTATTTGTGTGACGTCAAAGTTTTATTTTTGTCATTTATTTACTTTTTCATTATGAAGATACTCTTTTTTTTTTTTTAACTTTCTCTTTTTTTCTCCTTAATTTTGAAAGTTTTCATTTTCTCATTAAAATTAAACGGATGATATTGTTTTCTTGTTTTTTTTTTAATTTTTTTTTATTTATTTCCCAACAAAATTTCAATGATAAAGATTGTCTTACCTGTAACAAAATAATATATACACAGCTTTTTCGAGAATAAGAGTCTGTCCCTACTGCTCGAAAACAGTGCCGCGTACAGAGGTTTTAGGCGATTTGCGGAAGAAGCATTTAAAAAAAGAATGGAATGAGTCAATAGGGGCTGATTGGGTAGGTAGTTTACATGTTGGCCTGGAAGTAATTTATTGCGTGAATATTGCATTACTGCGGGTTTTAGGCTAGTTTGTAAGATTAGATGTAGGGTTTTCTCAACCCCCCAGGAATATGGAGTACTGAGGGGCGTAAAAGTGTGTATGGTTGAATGAACGAGCTTAGAGTGAAAGGGTGTAAATAAATTTTCAATGTATTGGATGAATGGAAGATAGGTTGGATAGGGTTAGGTTAGGTTCTTTGTCCCCGCCAGGAATATCGAGTCTGGGGGGACCTATAGGTTAGGATTAGCTTGGTTAAGTTCATTTCCATTGTTTCGGGGAGTCACGCTCAGCGTTAGGGGCATCATTTAGGTTAGGGACTTCTATACGGGTGGGTATGCGCGAGAGCCCAGGGACCGCCCACCCAGTGTGCCTTTAAAAAAAAAAAAACAGCTTGCTCAAAAGTGGTTGTTTAAATATTGAAACTGCCGGTAGCCGGTTGTAGTGAAATTAGCCACTTCTTCAGGGATTTAGACATCTGCTGCAAGGTATCTCCTTACAATAATTCACACTAAACAGAGGTAGCCTGCAGAGATGATAAGTAAAGTACCACTTCAGAGTACAATGTGTTACTAAACACCTACAAGCTATTATTTATCATTTCAAGCACTCCAAATAATAGAACATTTTTTTTTTGGTATTTTCTCGAAAAACGACTATAACGATTGCTAGTAAAGTTGGGATGCTAACTGCAAAGTTATAATCAACCTATCATTTTTATCTGAAACATTTTTCCAAAAAAAAACAAAATTTTAGATAATAGCGCGGAATTTATGGCATTGAATTTCAAATTCTGTACAGCTTTAGTTAAATTGTTATTGGCGGTCTCTTCTCAATTACAATGTAATCACTTCTGTTACCTATTGTTTACCCTCTATCGCACCCCTTTATTTATATAAGACTTATAAGTAATATTTGATTTTTAAAGATATTTTTCATATTTCATATTTTATAATTGATTAATAGCAGTGAGAGAAAGTTGTGTCAGCCTTTCACACCAGATTTTTACTTTCTCTTCTTATTCTTAGAAAGAGGAAGTATTGTAATCGTGTCAAATTTTCAATATCGAACTTTCACCGGAAATAAACGTTTTGAGGTCCCCAGAGTGTTTTTTTACAAAATGATCTGTGTGTTATTTAAACTTTATTGTTTATATACCACCATTATTGTTTATTACATATTACATACACTTAATTAACTTACTTTATACATATATATATTGTAATAAAAAATTAATAAACGAAATGTCGAAAAATCAAACATGATAATAAATCAAAGATTACAACAGTTTTTCAAAATCCTGTGTGTTTAGGAACTTAATGAATATTTTGCACAATTCAGTATTAGTAACTAAGTTGACTTTATTCAGCGGCCATTACAAACCTCTGGTAATGATTTCCTGAGGATTAAATTTGACATTACAATTTTTGAACCCAAGTTTTTCAAGCCACAGAGTCTTGGTCGTCGCTTACATGCTATATAAGGTAGTATGTTAAATTTGTTTGTATGTGTGTATGTGTTTTGTGAAGAATGTTAGGCCACAGAATAGAAAACGAACAGGTCGTTCAAGAAAGAATAGAGAATTGTACATTCTGTACAAACAACCAATAATTATAGTGGTCAGTGCAAAAGGTCGGCTGGGGTGGTTTGGGCATCTGGAAAGAATGGAGAAGGACAGATTGCCCAAAAGGCTTTTCTATGGATTGCCAGCCAGGGGTATGTAGGTTAAGAAGCAGACCCCGCATGAAATAGTTAGACGATTTCCAGAAAAAGCCTCTCCCAGATAGG
>JAAEAF010012728.1:0-20323 GCA_011037195.1 Triatoma infestans
CTTTTAATTGAAACACTTTTTCTAAGGAAAATTAATATAAGAGGGCTTTTGGGGGGAGGGGATGGATTTATGTTTTGCTCTAAAGTACCAGTTTCAGTTCATTATACCATTCTATCATCTTTTAATTAAAATTAAATATGTTGACAAAATTCTGGGTTTGTAGAAGATCATCGGCTGATTGACCGAAAGTGTGCGTGTTTACTAAACAGTATTTTATTTTCCATTTTTCTGCGATTTTTTCCGTGAAAATACCGATAGTTTCATTAAAGTTGTTATACTAACTACGACTACAGAGATCTATAACTTTTGGTCGAAACTTTTTTCCGAGAAGTTTTCGAGAGAGGGGCCGAGGTTATTCTTTCTTCAAAAAAAAAAGCAATTTTTATTTAATTTGGATTCTTCCATTAATACGGAACTAAAAAAGCCAAGTAATCATTTAGTACAAATTATAAGTGTGAAGAAAATTTGACTAATTACAATATAATGGATGCGAGAAGGAGAGAGATTTAGAGGGTATGGATTTTAGAGAAATAAACTAAATGATATGCTGAACACTGTATAGTGGATAGAACACACAAACTGCAAGGACTTCATAGTAAAATAAAAGTTAGGTAGCGAGAGAAATATAAAGAGACAGAATGGCTGAGTAATAAGAATATAAGTAGATAGGTTGCTGACTGGTTGTACTGTTGTAAACTGTCGCTCTATTTATACAAAAATCAAACTCTCCCTTCCTAGTCTGGCCTAGGTAGAGAGTAATTAATTTTTGATTCATTAAATGTTTGCTTCTCCGCTATTCGGATCCTATGAATCTTTAATGATTCGGATCCAATAACTATGTGTAGACTGTAGTAAGAGTAAGTCGTGTGAATGATTCACACCAGGTTTTTTTTTATTTATTTATTTAATTTTCTGTTTATTGCCGTTTAATGTATTTTACTGTATATTTTATAAGGGAAGGGAATAGCTAAGTGGTAAGCGCACTGGACTCCCATGCGAAGGACCCGGGTTCGAGTCCAGCTGTGCTGCCCTTAGATTTTTTTCTTCCTAGGCGCCTCTTACAGCTCACTGTTCGGTGATGGACAGTGTTGTCTGTAACGAGAGAACACTGCCCGGAGGCCGATAGTGCTCTGAGAAGTCTCCGGGCGCCGACGGCCATATATGTTGACGCGTCTTAAATTTAAAAATAAAAAAATAATTCCACTCAGGAAATTTATCAATTAAATCTGGTGGAATGACACAGAAAGAGAAAGCCGTTTGAATGTTTCATATAGTATTGTATTATTTTTGTAATATTTAGTACCTTTCACCGAACAACTAGTTTTAAATAAAAAAATATTTATGGATATAAACAAAGCAAAAACAAAAAAAAAATTAAAAACAGCTGTTAGATAAAAAAAATGTTTATGCCCTTTGACCTGTTTGTTTTATAACGGGTGGAGGAGGGGTTAGTGACCACAAACTCCTCTATCTTCTGTATACCAAATAAGGCGGGGGCCCCCAGGTAAGTCGATAGTTTGTTGTATGTAAAGAAAGTGCGAGAAAGACCACAGAGCCACGTCTCAGCCAGCCCATGACGTGACCTTCTTTCTTTATTGACAGTATTATGGCGGTCTGTTAGTAGGATAGAAGCTACTACAAGCAACATAGTGATATAAAAGTTCAAGTTATACTGTAAAAGAGAAATAGCGAGATGATGAAGTGAATAAAGGTTTAAAAAAAAAAAAAAAAAAATAGAAATAATAAATAATAAAAAGAAATAAGAAGTAGGTAAAAGAAAAGTGTAAAAATACTTAAGGGCGGAATATTTTTATAGTACGTGTTTTTTGCTGGTACATAGTTAAAAAAAAAATAGTTTTGAACAGTGTAAGAACAAACTACACCACATCACTTAAGTGTTGGTCACTTGAATTGTGGTCTTTTTACTTTCATAATATTTCTTTTAGTTTTTTTTGTTTTTAACTGGTTATTTGTGGGAATGTATGAGAACTGAGGATGAAATCTTTGTGCGATTATGTAATTTTTTTATTTTTTTAGAAAACTTATAAACAAATGTCTTAGTAAAACTTGTGGTCTCTCTCTTCGTCTTCTTGGAAGAAATATAAAAAAATAAACAAAAAACTAATCGTGTTTATAGTTGAACATCTAAAACAATTTGTGAGAGGGAAAGTTTAAAGATTGAAATACACGATACACAATGAAGGAACACGTAATAGAAAGAAAAACATCTCTACATAGGTAAATATGTTGGTGAAAGAATTGGAACCTTTAATTAAAATAAATAGAGAGAACCCGTTGTGGCACGATTTCCTTGCATATCTTATGTAACTGTTTTAAAAGTCAACTTTATAGTAAAAACTATTTACAATCATGTTAACTGACCATTTCTTAGTATGGTGTCCTTCAAGTATATTGTAAACAAGTTAACCTTCCGTTAATATTTAAATCAAGTGGTAAATCTATCCATGGCCGCCTTTATTACAATATTATAATTATTATTATTATTAAAAAGATAAAATCGTGAATGGTAAGAAACACTGAAATATGGCAGTAGAAAATTTTGAATTTTTGGGCATCCCAAAAGTCCATTGTGTCATTTCGATAGAAAATTTCTTTCTTTTATTCAGGTGTATTTTTGGAAAACTATTTTTATTATTAATAATGGATAGCCAAATGCGCGGAACCTAAGCCAATGTGGCTCTTAAAAAGCCTCCCCTGGTTGGAGATAATTCTCCAACACTCCCAAGCATTTCCTTGGAAGTGCCCTCCCAAATATGCGGGACCTCGTATTAATGAAACGGAGACCCGGACTTAAGTAGTAGTTCCCTGAATGCTCGTCACAATTCTGACACAAAGGACTAGACGGCTTCCCTATTTTGTGTAAATGACCGGCTAGCGAAGAGTCCATTCAATACACCCCACCTCGACTCTCAGTTGTATCCTACTCAGGGAGAGAAAATCTCCCCGTCTTATACTTTATATAAATCTTTTAGTAGGGAGACAACCTTCCGTGTCCCTCCATTGCTTCTCCAGTTCCCTATTCATCAACTGTTTGACTTCCCTGTTGCGAAATCGCTTGGTGACGGCTACCATTGGCTTAGGAACACCAAAACAGTGATCCTACTTAGCCAGCTCGTCCGCCCTCTCATTGCCCTTTATATTCGCAGGTCCTGGCACCCAGAAGAGGTCCACTCTGTTTCTCTGAGCGAGGCCATTAAGTATCTTCTACATTCACCCACTAACTTAAAGCTCTAGACAAGATTTTTTTGAAAAAGATCATTGGAAGTTCAAAATAAATAAAAAAGCTACATGCATCGTGTTGCGGACATTTAAGCTCCTAAAGAAGTAAGGAGACATTACGAACATATGTCTAAAAAAATTTCATGGCAATGAAAAAACATTTAAGTTTCCAGGTTTAGACCGTGTCTGAGTGGTTTGCTAGAATCAGACGTTTCGCCCATAGTTGAATTATCTTCGTCAGGGTCGTTTCAGCCTGAAGGTTGATTTACATAAAAGCGACGTTTCATCCCCAAGATATCTTTTCGCGTTTAGGAAGTTTCCAACCAATTAATTAATTCTGCTGAAAACACAATGTGGAAACTAATATTTCCGTTTAGTCATTAAGAGGAAGTCCAAGATATATATCAAATAATTTGTAATAAGAAATTGCAGACTTTTGAAATCTACAACTTAGTCTAGACCTAACTATTTCAAAACATCAGAAGCCTCTTTTATTTCTTTGTTAGGAAAACAACATTTTAACCGCAGCTTTTTGTATCGAAAGAGATACGCTATTATGTTTCCATTCTTGCCAATTATTGAAAAAACATTTCAATGACTCATACTTTTATTTCCTAGCAGAGAGATAGAAGAAAAGTCACAGGAGGGCTACATTCCCACTCTATATTCACAATATGTTGAAAGCCAATAATAAAAAAAAATACTTTAGACGAATAGAATGAATGGGAACCCCCATTCAACTTTTGCTGCAACTAAAGTGAAAGAAATGTAGACGATAGAACCACAGGTGAAGGCTTCAAGATGCACTAGTCAACAAATAGTGTGAAACACTCAAACTACTGCTCTTACTGCCATTATTACAATTTGATAAATTTTCTTTAAAATTGGATTTTTTGAAATAAATATGGCATACAAAGTGATAGGGATTATACATATTGATCTTTAGGCAATAAGACCTACCTAATATGACTACATTGTGATGATAGCGGCCATGGCTCCAGGCAGAAGGAAACTGATCTGTCAGGAGCAGGAGCTTGGCTGCAGGGGCTGAACTAAGGAAGATCTGTAGCTTTAGGGACTATGATCACTGTTTTCCCGGCTGAGATCATTGGTATCACTGAATGCTGGTGTATGGTGGAAGAGTGACAGGGAGTAGTTAAAGAGGTGTAGATATTATCTATCAAGTTGCACTAAAGGCTTTGAATAAGCTTTGCTGGAGCTCTGAGTTAGTGGGTGAACGTAGGTGAAGATTAATGACCTCGCTCAGAGGAGCAGTGTGGAGCTCTTCTGGTTTCCCACACACAGAGGGCAATGAAAAGGAGGACGAGTTGGCTAAATAGGATCCTCACTACCGTTTTATGGTCCCGAGCCAGCTATAGCCATCACCAAACAATTTTGCAACAGATAAATGACAAAATGGAAGAATAAGAAACTGGAGAAGCATTGGAGAGACACACAATCCATAAAAGATATAATACATGGGGTCTTAAAGTATCTTCCCTCTCTAAGTAGGATACAACTGAAGAGTGCTTGGATAGCCAGTCATTTACACAAAATTGGCAGAAAGTCTAATCCTTTGTGTCAGAATTATGACAAGGGAGTCAGGGAAACGGTGTACCACTATCTAGGTCAGTGCCGCCGTTTCACTATTATTTCTGCATGTTCCGCATGTTTGGAAAGGCAACATTCGCAAGGGAATGCTTGGGGGAGTTGGAGATTAAAGATATCTTTAGATACTGTAGTCAGACCGGTTTCAGATCAGATACCAGATTGCTGGAGTGAAGCTCCTTAGGAGCGATTGCTTTTTTTAGGTAGAGGTAAAGGCCCATATTGACTTAAGTCTTGCGCCTTCGGGCACCCATATTAATATTACAATAATATTACAGCGACTTCTGACAGCCCCAAGTCAAACTTAGAGTGGCAGTTACAGTGGAGCCTAACTCATGTTTCCCCTATGTTCTCCTTTATAATCCTGAAAAAATATTCAATTAAAAGTATTGCAATTAGTATTCCAAATTTAAAGAAACATGTTTGAACCATTGAGAAAAACTGCGAAAAACTCGGAAGTAAAATTGCATAAACGCATAAATACGCATATTTCCGGTTAATCTATTTACTTTAATCTTGGGTTCTTTAGCAATTAATTTAATGTACCTTCAATATTATACAGGTGTTGGAACCGCAAAATGGCAATAATTGGCATTTTAGAGAGGGGGGGCTTCCCCAAATCCTACCAAAAATCAATCCTGGAAAAATTGTTTCCAACTAAAATTTACGATATGAATTTTAAAGAAAATTGCAAAAAAAAAAAATAATAAAACCATTCAGTAAAGTCACACTGACTTGGACAAACTTATATCAAGTTACATACATACACAAGCACACGCACATACATCCCCCTCCACACACGCACACGCAGATCAGTTGCGATGAAAACTCATTTCGAAAATTTGACACGATCGCCATGTAGCAATTACAAAAAGTAAAAATTCAACACGAACAATATAAGGTACCTTAATCAAGAGAAACTTGATAATAGTTATAAAACAATATATAACAAAGAAAGGAGGAGAAATGAAAGCACAATGCGACTATAGCGATGACTTACTAATTAAAAGGTGTACATTGAAAGGAAGTACAGCCTATTCTCTATAAATTTAATTAGATTTAAGAAACTGTGTAGACAATAGAGCGAACGGCCAATAACACCGCTCCCACAACTCTTACATATAATAAAAATACACAGGCCAGAAGAAGTGGTAAAAACTGTGCGCGCATAGAGAACCAGCTTTCAGTTTGGCTGTGTGTGTACTAGCGAGCAATGGGCGCACGTGCACACACAGATCTGGATCAAACTGAAACCGGTTTACCGCCTCTGACGTCACCAGTTAATTATCTCTCTCTCGACTATCCCTGGGGCGCGGTCTGCCCTTTCACTCGACCGGGCCCGACACTTACAATAAGACGGAGAATTTGTGCATACCAAAAATATCATATTTAAGTAATGGAAGAAAAGTTTTTCTTTTTGTTTTTTTTTTTTTTAAATATAGAAAATAAACTTGCCGGAAACAATTTTGTTTTTTAAAGCTCTAATATTAATCTGCTTGTGTGGTAGTAACTAGGATATTCATTAAATTAAAGAAATAAAAAAAAGATAATTGCCCCTGATAAACACTAGACTAAATAAAGATAAATGAGCACTAACAGTAACAACCGGTTGATATTGAAAAGGTTAAAATATTTATTTGTAAGCATAAATTAAATTAATCTATAATTTATAGATAAGTAAGTATCAGAAACAGATGGTGCGTTTAGCTAATGACCCCTGCCATAATCTTAATTGTAACTTTATTTATTATTAATACTCAACTGATAAATAATCGTCAATAATAAAAATAATAACAATACAATTCTTATTGATAAATAATAAGACATACACAGACCCATACATGGTTAAACAAGGATTCTCTGAACAGGAGAATGGTTTCTCTTATACAATATTATCTTACTGTATTGTTCTAATTAATATCGCTCACTCGGCCTTTTTATATAAGTTTATTCTATCATCAGTTAACTCGGCTCTGTTGCCTTCCTTGATTATCTTCTTCTTTCGCTTATTGGAATTAAATAATGAAAGTAAACTAAAAATATCTCAAGATATTGAAGACATTCGATCAAAATCAGTTTTATGCACAGTTCCCTTGTTACTGATTTTTTTTTTTTAACTTTGTATTACTTCGGTAAGCGAAGATATTTCGTTCCGAATCAAATATTCGAAATAAAATTTTCAACGGAAATACCATTTTTTTGAGGTCCCTAAATTTATGAAAATAAGCTTTAGCGAACCAATAAACCTGGTGTTTTGTAAAATTTAAAAATCTTTACAAAAAAATGTAAAATGAAAAAATCCCAAGAAATTCAAGGATTAATATTTCTGTTTAGGCAATAACTTTTGTTTATGAGTACGACAAAAAGTTTTAGCAAATGGTCTGTCTGTCTGTGAACAAATATCTCAAAAAAAAAAAAATTACAAAATGCTGATAATCTGTTTAACATCACCGCATTTGACACAACATCCACTAACCGGAAATGGATTATCCAAAAATGTTTCCAACATTTTTCTTTTCAACAACATTTCTAACATTTTCTTTTAAACTTCGCATATTTTTTCACATATAAAGGATTCTACTTTCATTTGAACATTTTTTTTCCCCTGAAATTGAATATTGGAGGATTGATTCTTGGGAGGAACTTCAATGTTTCACTTTCCTTTAAAGTACCAATATTATTCAATGCAATATTCCGATCTACCATAATGTGGTTGGGTCTGCATGGTTTGGTTAACAATCTATGATTTAATCCGCCCTACTATGTGCTTCCTTTCATGATTCTGACCGGTTTTCGATTTTCATCCATGGTCAGAGAAAGGCGGCGGTTAATTTGTGTAGAGATCGTTGATTTCAATTTTATGTTTCTGTCATGGCATGCAACGACAATTACTAAAAATATTGCTAAAATCCCAAGATTGAATAAAATTGGGTAATCCATTGTAAGATGTTACAGAAAAGGATTAAGAATCATTTTTTTTTTTTTTTTTTTTTTAAAGAAAACAGCTCCAAGGAGTTTCTTTGAGCTGAAATGTTAACAATATTTTAATTACAATTTTTCCGGAGAAACTGATTAGTATTTGTTCTCCAAATCCGTGACTTTAGATTTCAAGTGTTATTGGGCTTTTGATGTAGGATCACTATATAATCTCATTTAAAGTACAACCTATTATCTAGGTACGAACAAACATTACTCCCATCAATCATTACTAGTGATTATCTTAAGAGCAACTAAACAAGAGTCCCAATTCCTAGTTCCAAAATAATTGTATTAACGATAGAAAGAGAAAGTATTGTGAGAGTTTCACACCAGATATTTTACTTGTGATAAAAATAACTGCAACTTTTGTAGCAGGAAAATAATTTGAATGTCGTCCAGTATCAGTAAATAGGTTTCATTACATCTGAACTAAGTAAACTGGCAAAAAAGAGCTAAATTCATAGAGATGCATGCGATCAATTAAAATTTCTGAATTAATAATATACCTCAATAAATATAATCCACTGCGTTAACTATTTATTTCAACATTTCTTACTGTACAGCAATTGCTAATTCTTACCTGCAAACAAATACAGAATTAATTAGATTAAATTAATTATTATAAGAATATTATATTAAATAATATTAAAAAAAAATATAAATCTCTTTTAAAGGAATAATAATGATTTTATTTAGAAAATAATGATGGGAAATTTATATAATGTTATCGGCCTGTAATTAACAGGATGCACTTAAATAGGCGATAATTCTACACAAATATGTAATCTAATTTAGATCTTGGGGCATCCGCAGGAAAGTTCAGCACTTAGGTCATCATTGTGCACCCTATCTCACATCAACTCTGTATCATTAAAAAAGGCCAGGGCTCTGGCGAGGGAGATTTTTGATCCCGTATTCGGTACCAGGTTGTGGGCGCCACTTTTCAGGAATCGTCTACGAGCATAATGCATACATTCTCCAAGAAGGTAAAACGGTGTTCATCCTTTTGGCCACATTTCCTACAGAGTGGATCTCCGCAGAGAGACCCATACTATGTAGATGATTCTTCAAAAGACGAATCCCCCTTATAACTAGGGAGTAATTCGCCTTAGTTCAATTTTAGTTCTGCCGAGGAGATAGGTTGTGCGAGTCTTTGAGGGGGCCTCCAAGAAAATCTTAAGAGTGCCTCAGCCCGGCAGTGTTTCTCCAATATACCCAAATATATTATACATATATTATGTATACTCCAGGCCAGTGTTCAAGCATTCTCTTCTATAATACAATATTAATAATAATAATCTTAATAAAATCTTGATAACAGTTCAAAGAATGAGATTCACAAAAAAATATGAAGGATAAAGGATGAGTATGAAACATAAAACTGTTTCAACAACATAATCATTAACCACAAAAAGAAGAAGGCTATAATGGAAAAAATCTCCGATAATGACATCATATTGATTATAAAATCTATTAAAAAAATATTTATAAAATCAGTAATTGAAAACGAGACTAAATGCTCTAGTTAAAAGCGTTGATGACGTACTGATGGAACCACAAGTCTGGATTTTAGACAGATTGCCCGTCATCCTGACCATACCTAAAAACCATTTCTCAAGGGCTTTTCCCACATATAATAATAAACAGTTTACCTAAAAAGTATACAGCTTTTAAAACTCTTGTAAACATAATTTATTTTTTTTCTACCACTTAATTTGTTTATTAACATTAGTGTTTATTTCAGAGTAATAAACAAACAGCATTTATTTCAGATCAACAAACACTAGTTTAAAAACAAACAGTTTTTAACAGCTATAATATTAAGTTGTTTGGCGACTCTAATAGAATAAACAATTTTATAATATGAAGTTCTTATTTCCGGTTTATAAACAGTGGAAATATTTTAGTGTCATTGGTGATAATGTGCAATAGTTCAGCACAAAAGCGTCATAATATAAATCTGGTTTAAAACACTCGCACGATTATTTCTTACTGTGTATAGTCAGTCATACATAAAATGCTAAAGTTTCTTTAAACCAAATTTTACTCATTTCTTCTATCTAACATTATTATAGAGTTGGTGGGGGGACCTAACCATGTAGGTAGTAGTAGAACTGTGATTTTATTATAGTCCAGAAGACAGCGCTAAAAACATGTAACGAACCAAATAAACATTTGAAATATTAACGCCGCAAATTCCGCAGAACGCGTACAAAGATAAATGAAAAATCTATATCGTTATAATTTTTTTTGTAAAAAATGCTAAAAAAACTCAGAAAGAACCTTCTCAGTAAAGTCGCACTTCCGGTTAAGCAATTTTCTTCAAATATGGAATTCCAGCAATGCTTTTAATCACTCTTAAACATGACATAGTTAGTAGAGCTATAAATTGTACTGAAATGGTAGTACTTCGGAGGAACGTTTCAACGTTATTGCTAATCCCAGAACTTGCAAAAACCTTCGTTATTAACTGCACTCAAATTTAGTCCTAATCTTTTTATTTAAACATCTTCCTGAAAAAATTGTATCCTCAGACTTCTCTCTAAAGTGCTATACCGTAATAGGGTCCAATAGCCTATATAATTCCTGGGAGAATTAAATGTTTAATAATCAACAAATATAAAAGAAAAATCGATTAATAGAAAATGCATCTTTATAGATTTGGGTATTTCAGGTTTTCGCCATTCTTTCTAAAAACGGATCTAGATTTTCCTTAAACTATCAAATTTATTCGGTAAAATTTATATTGGAGCGGTTTCTGAAGAAGTAAAAGGCATTTTTCACTTTATACCACATCATTAAGGTTTTATTTTGCCGGCAAGGGCTATCTGTTGCATGCAGTTACTTGGGGAGTAGCAACCTCACGGGTTATCACAGCACAATACTCCATGCACTTCATCAGAACAATACACTTAAACTACATACACTTTACAGACAAGGACAAACACAGTACACAAACTAGGGTCTCCACCCCTAGTTAATTGGCGAAAGCCAAGGGAGAAGGAAGGGATTAGCTCAGTGGTAGCGCGCTGGACCAGCAACGCGGAGGACCCGGGTTCAAATCCGGCATGCTGCCCTTAGATTTTTTATTCTTAGGAGCCTCTGTCCGGTGATGGGCAGTGTTGACTGTAGCTAGGGAACGCTACTTGGAGACCGGCTGTGCGTTGGAGAAGGCTCCGGGGTGTAATAGATCCTTCACGTCGCAGTGTATTAATCCCCTACAACAACCTACAATCTAAGGTTTTATTTAGTTGTGTGTTAGTTCTGTGTTTAAGATTTCTGAACAGTTGCGTATTCTAGCCTGTCTAGGCCTGCCTAAACTACGTCTAGCCTGATGAAACTGAACATTTATTTATTCCTGTGAAGCATAAAATTTAAACTGATAAAGAGTAGATAAATTTCAGGAGTTATAAGTTAATATATATAAAGATTATTAAGTAATGCCTTAGAGTAATAGCTCTTACACCTTCTAAACGCCCAAGGTTACTGGCTGTTGATACCATCAAATCTAATAAAGTTTTCTGGTTTGAATGCTGGATAAAATTGGCTGAAAAATATTCAGATGATTTTAGTCCTTCCAAAGCCGATTCTGCTCTTTAGAAAAATCAATTGTCGGCACTATTACAAGAAAACGAAACTTCTACATCGGGATGAGACTTTGAGGTGTGCTACAGATTCTTCAGTACCTATCTTGTTTACAAAAAGATTCCCATATTTTCTCATTTCTGAGAGAATCCACTTCTGTGTTAGGTTTGAGTGAGTTACGGTGGCTGTTTAAAATGAGAAGCGAATTATTATGTTTTTTAAATTTTACGCCAAGGGAGGAGGGATGGAGAGGGGAATGTTCTCTATGTAATCTCAAGGCTAGAGAGGACGTTGTCCATTTCTTGCCAAGTATGTCCTATCTTGAAGGAGCTTCGATTCGTTTCCTAAGTGTGCGCTCTTTAACAGAACCCTATTTAATATCTCTTCTAACTCTACAGATTGCAAATCTCTCATAAATTTGCTTGCTCAGTCTGACTCTACAGATAAAAAACTTATTCTGGAATTTAATTTTTAATTATCAATTTATTTGTTTGTTTATTTATTATGTCTTCTTTTTCATTGATTCCGCAACAATTGTTTTTTTTTTAAACTTCTTTATGTCATTTATTTTCACGATTACCTATGTTATTTTATTTTACAATTATCTGTACATTAATATTTTGTTCATTCAGTCATAAAAAAGTGCATAGTGTATACGTTCTTCACATAAAAAAAGTATTATCTATATTTACTTTCAGTTTAACGTCAATTTCCGGCTGACGGAGAATTCCAAGTCGTATAAACTTTTTTATTTATCATTTTGTACGTGTACATTATTTTGATTTATAATAAAGAATATTATTATTATTATTATTGATTATTATAATTATTTTATTTATTGGTAGAGAGTGGTTGAACTGCTGGCCTAAAGTTCACAACTTGTATATATATTTGGGTAGAATATAGCCTGTTTAAATTTACGGTTCCACCGCCTGTGAGAGTACATTTTATAAGCGAAGGTTTAGTAAAAATTCTCATTTTCTTTTTTTTAGAAAATTTGTAAATGAAACTGTGGAAATTGCTTTAAGAGAAAAATTGTGTGAATGTTTCACACCAACATCCCCCCCCCCACACACACACAAGATCTTCATTATTATGGACCGGCCAACAGAGAAATTCTTATCAGTAAGTTTTAATATCCAAATTTATCTCCTTCTCTTCATCGTTTAAATTCAAGCTTCACAGACATACTTGCTCAGAATTAATGCACAACTTAAACCTAATACACATAATAATTCCCGTGCCTGAAGGAATGTTATACTGTATGACTTCCTGTACAATTAATTTTTATAACATGAACAAATAATAGTATAAACACAGGAAATCTCTATATTAAAAGTAGGCGTTGCAACATCTAATTGTCTCAAGTTTAAATATAAATTCTTATAAAAACAAGATAAAGTGTAAACTGTGAAAAAAATAAAAATGAGACAATTCAATTTGAACTTAGGACCGACCTCCTCCTGTTATATTTTTAGAAAGATGTGACATTTTTTTAACTATTTTGGTTAAGATTTTGCTTAAATTGAATTCTTAACACATTTAATTTTTATGCGTTAATGATTAATAACAACAAGTTTCACAATACATAGTTTAATTCAAATGCTATTTCTGAACTTTACTTTGCTAACTTACTTAGAAGTTTCTTCTATTATATTAAATTGTAATTTAGAACATTTTTTTTTTTTTGACAGACACTCAAACAGAAACCCGCATTTGGGCGATTTATTCCGTACAGGGCAAAGGAGACTGCTCTAAATGACCCGCGTTTAGGCGATTTGTTTCATAAAGGTCACTCCACAACAACTATATTATTGCCAGAATGCGTTTGTCAATTGAGTGGGGCTGTGCACTTTATAATAATTGTAATAAGTTTTTCTAGGAGAGCTTGCTTTATGATGATCCATGGTTCGAGAGTTTTCGTTTCTTTTGAAGTCTTAATAAATCGTGCAGTGTAAAACACTATGCTTCATACTTGCAGACGATCTCACACTGTTTATGAAGATAGAAGAATAAGCAAACATCCAAAAACTTACGATAACTACAAAATAAAGCAGGCTATCATGGAAAAAGTCGCTCTATAGACCTAGCAACTCTTTATCATTCAAACTAATGGAGGAAGCTAACTATCTAAATATTATAATTTTGCAGATTATCCAGGCTGTTTAAGAGCCATTGATTAATTACCCAAGTAAGGGGAAAAAAAAGGAAGTCCCCTTTTCTAGCCTTTAGAGGTTTGCGATTTCACGTGGGTTCAGGGTGTGATTCCTGTCGGGGCTTCAACAGTGTTACCCAGCATCGTGAGGGAGAAGTAGGGAACTACTACAGTTAGCAGCTACCTAGAAGCAAAGTCCAGAACTAAAACGCGATAAGATCGATCGAGAGTTTAGCATAGTTCCCTAATAAAAATAATCGCCGTCTGACAGCCTTCATGGGTGTTACGTTTAGATTTGGTGATGGGGGGAGCAGATAACTTAAGGAGCTCTGCAATCAGAAAGACATAATTACAAATGACCACTAATCAGCGAGGAAAAGGCATGATGTAATTTTGTACCTACATATCACATGGAACATAAAATTAAACGATGGAATTGAACAACAGGTGTAAAAGTTTGTCACACATTTTTTGGCATCCTCATTTAACTTAATTATAAGTTTCTTTATTCATAAGTAGGTATCTCCAATTTGCAAAATAATAACTAGCGACCACTTGTCCATTATAGGCATGTTTGCGTGCCACTGTGCAATTTGGAAAGGAAACTTTTAACCAAAATAATCATTGTGAGCGATTCTCAATCATGTATGGATTATACAGTTTCTTTATTAAGAATTAAAAAACATTCACAAAAATGGACTCTTTTCACTCATGTAATACCGGTCATAAAGTGAAAAATAAGCTGTTGTATACAACATAGAAATTTATTAAATGTTCTAATAAAAAAAAGAAGATACACTTTCTCTTCAGAAAGTGCGGAACTGTTAGCTAAGAAATTACGTAAAACGGAGCAACCAATGGGATTTGTACCTTACAGTGGGATGTAATTTTCTGATAAATGGACTTAATGAGTTGTACCAATATAACCTGCCTCGACGTTAATTTTTATTATGATTTTAGAATAATTCCTCGCCCTGACTATGGTAGCGAGCACTAGTCCAGATATGGAGAATTACGAAACATTGAGTGCCTTCTCAGAAGAATTGCCCACTGTACGTTGGGAAATATCTTACTGTACGTTAGGTTCTATTTCAGCAGCAGGTGGGCATCGCCGAACAAGATCCTCTACTTCGCTGAAGCTTATTAATGTTGGGATGCCCGAATCGAAATGGCTAAATTGCAAACAGGTGGCAAAATATTCTGGTGTGAAACACTCACATGACTTTCTCTTACTCCTTTAAAACAGAGTAAGATGCAAAATGGCAAATTTTGGTTAAACTTAAAATATTACTCATTTTAAATATAGAGGTAGTGGCGGACAAGTATCAATCTACCAATCCAAACAGGTAGAGATATCACAGACATTTTCCGTGGTAGCCTGCTTCATTTTGTGGTCATCGACCCATTTCGGGCGTTTCCATTTGACTTCAAGTGAATGTAAAAACTGAATGTGTGTTTAATGAAATGAGTGTGTAAAAACTGAATTTGCTCTGTGCAAGTCTGTGTTGTCATACTGTCTGAAAAAAACCGCATCCTGAAGATGGGCGAACGCCCCGAAACCGCGACCGATGACCACAAAATGAAGCAGGCTACCACGGAAAATGTCTCTGATGCTTTCCAGCTCTGCGGAATCAACCACCACAACAACCAGGTAGAGATATTATTGTATTGCAGTCCAGAAAAGCACGATAAGTTATTATTGAACCAAAAACATATAACATTTTGAAATTTAACTCCACAAAGTTCGTAGTACTACTATCGAAAAATCAATTGTTTTGGAAAAATGTTTTAAATAAACGTGATGATAGGTTTATTTATATCTTGTGCAGTTATCATTCCAAGATTTTAGGAAATCGTTAAAGTCGTTTTCGAAGATATTCCAAAAAACTCAAAAGCTGTAAAGTCATTTCCAGTTATTAATTGATTTATCTTCAAATTTGTAATTGTAGCAATGCTTCTTCCAATGTATGTTTATGTTATAATATACGCACATAAAAGTGATAGATTTGACTTTGGATCACCACGTCCATGGTTTGCTGTAAACTGATGTTTCACCCATATTACAATAGGCTTCTTCTGGTCAGTGTCGCCTTTAAAGCTGAAACAGTGTATAAAGTGTTGCCACTGAGTGTTGTAATATGGACGAAACGTCGTTTTACAACAAACGACTGAGGCGGTCTCAACCCGAAAAGACCTAAGTATTTTACATAATAAAATAAGATCCCTAAACTCATTCAGGATAATATTAATATATTAAAACTTTATATATTATTCGAATATATAGATTATAATAAAGATAAATAAAATAAGTGTTTAGAGAAGAGAAAACATTAGTAAAGTCGGGGAACTTAATTGACAGCAGGACTAGGTGTAATTTATGTGTAGGCAATAAAAATATCGAAAGTATTGGTAAAAAGAGAGAGAGACGCTTAAAATCGTCATAGTATTAGTAGTATAACAAGAATTAATAAGAACAGCAGCTACAGCAGCACCCAACCGGTTTGGGTGTGACCATATGGTCAACAGATAGAAGAAAGGTCGTCGTACACCCACCTAGGCGCCCCTGTCATAGTACTTCTTCATATCTGGTTCTCTCTTCTATATCCACATGGTGGTAACTCCTCTCTCCGCCGTTAGTGGGTGCCTTTTTTTAGAAATTCAATACTACTTCATCTTTTTTTCGATCTGATTGGTCCACTAAATAAATTCGTTCCAACTGGTTTTAAGATTTAACTGTTCGGACTTAGTGTATTTGTTTCTTTTATCCTCTTTGTCATAAAACATTCTTCACATAAACTTTATTTTTGTGATAAATAAAATATATATTTGGAACTTTATGAAACCAACTATCTCCCCCAACTGGTTACTTTTTAGGAGAGTTTCTATAATAAATAAAAAAAGCGCTTAAAGAATTTTTTAAAATATAGCCTGTGTTTTATGGAAGGAATTGAATTTCCTTATTCAAACAATATCTCACGAATATATAAAGTCAATCCTTAATTTCTCTCAATACCAATATTTCTATCTCACTCTCTCCAGATTACCGATGGCAAAATATTTATCCATCTGTTCAAACTTCATGAAAAAAAGGACGTGGAATTTTTTTTTTTATTGATTCCATAAAAGGAAGTGAGATGGAACTCCATTAAAGGAAGAGTTATTTATTCAGGGAACTTGGTGCTTCTGAGTCCCCTTATACAATACAAAACTACACCTGAACAGAAAGCATCACAGCACTTACAAGTATGCCTCCCAATACGATAGTGTTAGTGTTATTTTAATAATACTATCTACTAAGGGGAGGGGTGGAGGAAGAATCTTTACATACTATTAATTTATCTAAACAAATCTTTATTGTCATATTCTATTTTTTTTTACTTTATAAAGTAAGACATTTTTATTTGTAATGTATATATGTATTTACAGAAATTATAATACTTAGACTATTGTAACAAATTTTATTTATATTTACACACAAAATACAAACCTTTCTTTATGCCTACTTGCAGTATGTTTTAACTTATCTAATTTAATTTTTATTTTATAATTTAAATCTAAAGCTAAGTCTTGTATTTCTTTTTCTAACCAATAATTGGATATGTACAATGTCCCTATATTTTCGAATTGTAGTATATACCGAATTTTATTTCTATGTGTAATTTGTTTAAGCCCTATAATTACTAATTCTATTCCCTCTGACAATTCTTCTACCCGTTTGCACTCAATAACTTTAACTTGACCTTTTATTTCTTGCATAGTAATATCGTTAAACGTCTCCATCTCCTCTTGTGTAAAAGCGGTATCTTTCATATTTTTCCACATGTCTGTGCAAAATTCCATCTTCTCTATATTGGCAAACGAGTTTCCTTTGAAAGTTGTTACACCATTCGTAGTAAATGTTAAAAATGGTTTCTCGTTGGGTGAGGAAATTATATCCAACCAATTTTTTGGTATTATAATGTAACCATCTTTTCTAAGTTTTTCTTTATTAGAATAGGCATTTATAAATATATTTTTGTGGTACCCTTTTAGAAAGTATACGTTCTTACACCCTTCTTTCTCTGCAAGGACTCCAACATAAGTAAAAGTTCCTTTATTGTTTACGGTAAATGCAGTAACATTGTACACACCAGTTGTGTCCAGATTCTTCCAATGTGTTTTAAAGTGGTTTATTAACTTATTTTTAAATTCGGTCAACTCGTTTTCCTTCTCCAGCAGTTGCTTGTATTCCTCTTTAAGAGATGCAGTTTTCTGTATATAATCTATCTTCCTTCTTTTTAAATCCACATCTTCTAGTTCTAGCTGTCGTTTCTTTGTAGATAGTACATATATTAGAGATGGGGGTTCTATTTCTTTTACTGCATTATGGCAAAAGCCTGTTGGTTATGTTAACTCTCTTCCGTAAGACATGAGGAATTATATTATTTGTAGAGACCAGTCCTGCTTTTTCGATATCTATACTTTCTGGTATGGTAGAAAACAGTGTTCCAGTTTTTGAGAAATACGTTTCCCCAACTTTAATGTAACATTTTTGCACAATCTTTATAATATCTTTGTTGCTAGAATCTTCCACAACCTCTATATAGTTAATTGGTAGAGAGTTAAAACTAAATGCCGAAACAACATAATTTATCATTTTTTCTCTATCCTTGGTATTTTCTGGTAGGTTTAACTGTGTACCAGTCAACTTTCTTGTGTTCTTATTTGCCCAATATACATACTGTAACAAATTATTAAATACAAGACAACAACTGCTTTGTAAAGTGTCTGTTAGCCTTGTCCACATCTTTGCAAAAGAAACAGAATACATTGGAGCTTGACGGAAATAACGTTTGCTACTTTCCAATAGGGGTAAACAGTCTTCCAGAGGGTTGTACATATCGTCGGTTGCTTTGTAATAATTTCCAATACAATAGTTATAAATTGTAGCTTCTAGTCTTGTAATACCATGTTCTTTGGTAGACGTAGACGAAAATGTTTCTTTTAATCTTGTATCCGGACAATTTACAAAATCTATAACATGGTTGCCGATTTTCTTATTAACACCTGGACTTGTTATTTGACAAATAAACTTATTGCATATTTTAACTCTTACGTTAGACGTTAACCAAGTTAAACAATCCTTTCCAACTGTTTTGTCGTTATCCACAATTACATTACAATCGTTCTTATACTCTCCTTGGTAGCAAAAGTTATAATTATTGGTTAAATAATTACCCATTTCTGTTTTATTAAATATTCCAGCAAAGTCCTGTGTTATATCCAAATCCATTAGGTAGTAATCTTCCTTTTTTAGTTGGTTTAATAATTCTTGCAATTCTTCCAGTAAATTCTCCAATTTAACATCTGCTAACTCGACTTTGTATGGTATACATACTGGGTTGTTATATTTTTTGTAAATATCTCCTAAACGTTCTTCTCCAATTACTGTTTCGACACCTTTAGCCATCTGGTTCTTGCTTTCTAGTAAAAAAGGTAGTTTTGCTTTAACACCATGTCTCGCAGAAACAAATTTACCGAATTTCCCTCGGGGATAACTGTTAAAAGAGCCACAAATTTCCTTCTTAACAACTCCATCCCCATCGCCGTCTTCCAAAGCACATATTTTAACAAGCATTATATTGTCGCAGAACGGGTCTGTAATTGGAACAAGTAAATTAGAATTACAACCTTCTAGTAACTGCTCACCCTCAGTATAATTAATATCGCCAATATTTGTAATTAAGTTGTCCAAGTTTTCTAATAATAACCACAGTCCAAATCGTTCGTTAGTAGGTTTTACTTTTCTTCCATAGAGCTGAGAAACATTAAACACTTTGTGAGAGCCCATGTTGTCTCTTCCGCCGACCGATCAACACTTAATTACAAATGATTGTGTAATGTGTATTTAAAGAAAAATAAGGAATGTTCGGCGATTCTCGGCTTAGCTTCGGCTGTCCTCGAGTGGTAGGAGTGGTGGGGGTCGCTGAAACTACTTCGCCGAAAGTATAGTAATCTTCGTTTCTTACCTATATGAAGAGGTACTTTCATTTAATGGATTTATTAAACTAAAAGATAATGTGGTTAAATGTGTTTATTGTAAAACAGAAATACCAATTTATTTAATTAAAAAATGCCCCTGCTATATCCATAAATCACGAAGTCCTAAATGTGTATGGATTGTGAAAAATGGAATTTAAAACAATTACTTATTTTTTATCATCACATCTTTCTATGTGTGTATGTTTTATTTAGTTAGCCTTGAACAGAATAAAATAAGTGGGGGGTTTTTTACATATATATAGCTCTCCAGATTTCAAGCAGTTATATTAGTTTCTCATACAGACAAGATGCCAGAACCACTCATCCATGATAGAGAGATGGATTGTGAGTAATTCATTTTTTTCTTTCATAAAACTTTTTTTATATATAACTTTTATTTTATTATTTTATATATATAACTTTTCTTTGTTATAGTAATGCGCTGCCCAATAAGCCCACTGCATATTATAAAAAGGACGCGGCTCATAACGCATCTTTATAAATGTTCGCGGCAGCACCCAGATTTCAAAAGATGTGAAGGGTGCGGGCTGTATTGGGCGCCCGCCCATACTGCAATTAGAAGAGCATCAAAATAGATGCATTAAATTCAAAGAATTTCAAGATTTAATACAGCAATTTAACAATATATAAGTAAGATTGTGAGTACTTTTTTTTTCTTTCATAAAACTTTTGTTTTTTTCATTTTTTTTTTCTCTTTTTATAGTATACTCCGGA
>JAAEAF010012729.1:0-16695 GCA_011037195.1 Triatoma infestans
AGCCATTTTTGAAAAAATTGCGAAAAAGAAAATAAATCATTTAGTAAAGTGGTAAAGTAAACGCACTTCCGGTTATCCGATTTTTTCACACTCAAAATTTCAACAACATATTTAATTCTAATTAACATTATTTAGATGACAGAATTGTCTAGTAAACTGAAATAGCACTTTAGATGGAAACCTAACCCCAC
Organism: Triatoma infestans; assembly: GCA_011037195.1. Taxonomy (NCBI): domain Eukaryota; kingdom Metazoa; phylum Arthropoda; class Insecta; order Hemiptera; family Reduviidae; genus Triatoma; species Triatoma infestans. Next base: position 192 of record JAAEAF010012729.1, read on the forward strand.
CCCGCCCCCAAAAGTGCCCTTCATTGCATTTACCCGGAGAAATGTTTCAAATAAAAGTTGTAGCTCTTTGTATGTGTGATTGATGTTTCAAGTTTAAAGAAAATCGTCGGAGCCATTTTTGAGGAAATTGCCAAAAAATTAAAAAATCCAACTAGTAAAGTGATACTTCCGGTTGAGGAATTTTGACAGATAACGTAGTGTCAGATCCCATGGTGATACCTAAACGGAATATTAAGTTTCAACTTTCTACGGTTTTTCGTTTTTGAGCTATGCTGTTCACATACATACATACACACACAGACCATTTGCTAAAAACCACTTTTTTGGACTCAGGGGACCTCAAAACGGATGTTTCCGGTGATAACTCGATATCGAAAATTTGACACGATTACAATACTTCCTCTTACTAGGAGTAGCAAGAGAAAGTAATAAATTAATTATATTATACTTAATACAACCAACAAGTGTGAGTGTAACAGAAACATTACGTTGAAGTGAACTAACTCTATACACGAACTTGGTGAATTTACTCTAACGATAGATGAAAATCTCCGAAACCGGTCAGGTAGTAAATAAATATGCATGCTACGTTGTAAAATAAAAAATAAAAAAAATAAAAAACAAAATCAAACACATAATACATAGACATGAAATACAACTGCTGGTTGAGATTTAAATTATGTAATATATTACAAATGATTTCAATACAAATATAATAAAACAAACGATTAACAAATTAATAATATATCTGTAATGAAATTTAAAATAAGAAATAAATAAATAAATAAATAATGAATGGAAGCAATTACCAAAATAAAGCGGTACTATTAAATATGTATATTATAAATTTTGAAGGTTATTATATCACACAGTTTGGCATATATCCAATATTAGAATGAAATGTAGTTTAAAATCGAGAGAGAGCTTCTTTAACATCAGGAATATTGAATGACCGATAACGGCTATACTATAACATCATATATATGTATATAAAGAGGAGGAGGTACTACCCACCTTTCAAAAAAAATTTATCGCAATAATAAATAAAAATTTATTATTGTAGTTTAAACATTTCTTCATCTTTCTTTTTTATTTATACATTCTATCAATCTAGTTTTTATAAAAAATAATATATAAATTTTTTTTGTAATTGTCAATTTATAAGGAAAGAATAATATTTCATTTAAACATTCATTTAAAATATGTATCACTAGCAATTATATAAAAACAAGTATTTCAAATTTTTATACAATTTCGAAACTACACGAAATATTTCAAGTACGAGATTTCTTAAAAATTATTTAAATAAAAAAATGAAGTATGGAATGTAGTTTATTTACGTAGTTATTACTTCAAAACTGATAATTTTACTAAATGTTTAAATTAATAAAAAGAAGTTAGTTTTTTTTTTGAGGCAAAAACGAAAACAAAAAATCCCTCGAATCAATTTTTTCGCAAAAAAAGTTGCAAACAAAAGTGATATATCTGTATGTACATAGTGCGAAACAAGTTTCACAAAACCAGATGGTGTCTTTATGGAGAAAATAGCAAAACAAAACACTGTCCAATAAGTGATTTTTTTTTTTTTAAAGTAGGAATTTTGGCAACACATTCTATTTAACATTATTTGGATGAAAAAATCGTGGAATAATGAACTAAAATAGCACTTTAGAGGGAGGAAAGCATAAACTTCATACCTCGCAAAAAACTTAAAAAAAAAAAAATCTGGTGTGAAACACTCACACAACTTTCTCTTACTCCAGTTCGCAAAATTATAATTGACAAATTTTATAGTTTGTTGTACCAAATTTATGTAAATTCGTCGAAAATTGAAAAAAAAAAAACTGTTCAGTAATAGCGCACTTCCGGACTTACTAATTTTCTTGAAACTCGGAATTTTGGCCATCTATTTTTTTCTAATTAATTTTGTTTGGATAATACAATTATATAATCAACTATGATACCACTTTAGAGGAAGCTGAAACCCCACCCTTCCACTAAAAGTACCCTTAAATGAATTTTCCCAGAGAAATATTTCTAATAAAAGATGTAAGGATCTTTGCATGTTAGTTTATACACGAAATTACAAAAAAAAATCATCGGAGCCATTTTTGAGAAAATAATGAAAAAGTGAAAAAAAAATCATTTAGTAAAGTGTTAAAACAAACGCACTTTCGGTTATCCGATTTTTTTTCAAACTCGGAATTTCAACAACATATTTAATTTTAATTAATATTATTTAGATGACAGAATTGTCTAATAAACGGAAATAGCAGTTAAGATGAAAAACCTAACCCCACCCCTCCCCCCGAAGAGGCCTTAAATGAATTTTCCCGGAGAAATGTTTCAAATAAAAGTTGTAGCTCTTTGTATGTCTAGTTGATATACCAAGTTTAAACAAAATCGTCGGGGCCATTTTTGAGGAAATTGCAAAAACGTAAAAAAAAAAAACTTATAAAGTGGTACTTCCGTTTAAGGAATTTTGACAGATAACACACCGTCAGATCCCATGGTGATACCTAAACGTAATATCAAGTTTCAACTTTCTACGGTTTTTCGTTTTTGAGCTATGCACACACAGACACACACACAGACAAACACACTCACACAGCATTTTCTAAAAACTACTTTTTTGGACTCAGGGGACCTCAAAACGGATATTTCCGGTGAAAGCTCAATATCGAAAATTTGACACTATTACAATACTTCCTCTTACTACGAGTAAGAGAAAGTAAAAAATCAATTCACTAAAAAGTGGTACATCCGGTTGACCCTATTTTGACCAAATTTTATTGCAACTTCAACGAAATATCAAGACTGAAGTCCTGGAACTTCAACAAAATATCAAGATTGAACTTTCTGTGATTTTTTTTTCGTTTGTTTTTTTAGATATGCTGACCCCACATACGACGTACACCAGCCAATGTCTAAAAACCACTTTTTTCAGATTCAGGACCACAAATAGTATACTTCCGATGAAAAGTCAATGGACACGATCGCTTGGTCAGAGGAATTATTATTCCTTTTCTCAGCAGAAAGTGGAAGTAATAACTCTGAGATGTCAATATGCCTGATATGTCAATCATCATCAAAACTAATAATGGCAGTTTTAGGCTTACTCCGAAAGTCACAGATTCCTCAAAATACCCACTAAAAATCAATTATGTCCGGAAAAAAAATGTTTACAAAATAAAAGTATGCAAACTATTCAGAAAATCTTAGACGCTATTTTCGTAAAAAAAAATCGAGAATAACTGAAAAAAAAAACCTTTATTTAATAAAATCTCTTGTACTTTGACCGCAAGAGATCGCTGTATATAAAAAAAAAAACCTTAATCTCGGATGCAAAGTTAATACCTAAATGGTGGTGTTTTAGTAAATACAGCAAAATAAAATAAAAAATAAATTGGGATGAGCTACCTCGAGTGGGCTCTGTTTATACCCTATTATCTCACCCTCGCCTGGTAGGCTTAAGAAAAGTAGTATGAGTGTTTCACACAAGCAAAAATTCAATTTCGAAAAATAATTTTTCGCAATACTGCAGTCGATTTAGCATTAACTAAAATTCAACCCTTGCAAAAGGTTACAATGTATAAACGCTAACAGTTAAGGATTATTTCATTTCAGCATAACTGAAATAAATACATATTAAAATTGTTTTACAAGAAATCTGTATTCGATTATAATCATGCGATTCTTGATCATAATAAAAGGAAGGGCTTTAATGTACGATATGTATAAAATAGGGAGGGGAGGTCGTCAGTATGGACAGCTGTTGGTCAGAATATATATAATGAATTGAGGCTGTTTTCAAAATGAATAGAAACGTTTGGAACCCTTCATCAACAATATATGAGCGTATGTTGTCATAGTCCTATTTCAGATGACAAGATGTCCCAAACTTCAATAGGCTTATCGTTTACTTTGAATTATACAGTCACATTTATCTAGAGATAAATTAGACAACAACAGCAATATACCAAATGCATAAAGTGAACTTACAAACTTAAATAAATCTCCTTAAATTTAAATACTTATCTTTATCGCAATTCTCAAAATTCTAATAGACAAAGTTTTCATCGAACACAAACTTTTTACTGAACATTTTATTGCCATTAATATTATTTATATAATGGAACCGTTGATTATATTGCGATTCCTAACTTATCTAATGTAGTGAAATGGATAAATAGAACAGAACATAGTCGGAACAGAACCCCGTTCAGAATTAATTTTTCCTTAAATAATGCTTCAATTAAATGTGATAGGCTTATAAACATGGTCAATTGGCTTGAAACTAAATCAATGTAGCCGTTCACAAGAATATCGCCAAGAAAAACCTAAAAAAGCTCCCGAAACCAAAAAAGGAGATTCCTTTTTATAGATATGTGATCTGTTTGTAAAGGTACAAAGGTGCAAACGATCTATTAAAGTGTCGTGACATGCAAGGGTATATGGACAATAAGAAATCCGTCGAATTGGGCGAGAAGTTTCAAATAGATTGAATTTTTGAGTTTTTCTGTGGTGTTCGCCAGGACAATGACAAAAGCAGTTTTTTTTTGTGTTCTGGGTTACCAGAATACGGAGGCATGATGGAGTACTACCTGTGGCCAAAGGCAAGAGAAATAGTTCATTAGCGGGTCATCGCAGAAGCTTATGTACGGAGCTGCTCAACCATAACCGTGTGGACTTATGTGCTCAGACACACACATATATATTTTTTTAATTTAAGTTGCGTCAACATCTATGGTCATTGGCGCCCGGAGCCTTATCAGTGCACTGCCGGTTCTGGACAATGTTCTCTCGTTACAGACAACACTGACCATTACCGGACAGTGAGCTGTAGAAGCTCCTACGATTAAGAAATCTAAGGGTAGCTTACAGTTGGTCTCGAGCCCGGGTCCTCAGCGTGGGAGTCGAGGACGCTAACCTCTCAGAAGCATATGAGCAATCTGGGTCTTACTGATAGTGGTCATTGCAGATGTTGCTTGACCGCTTCAGATCCTCTACCACTGTGAAGAACAACAGAAGTTTCCCCAAATAGGTGTTGAATCGCTCGCGGCGACGAAGGAATACGAAGGCGCCATAAGGCAGCTTTGAGTTCTGCTTGTGGAACAGAAGGCTTGCGTGCATGCTCCGAGTTAAATTGATCGGATGATTTTTAACAGCAGACGCTTCTGGGTCTACATATATATTCTGGTATCCCCGTACATTTAAGACTTCACACAAAACAAAAACAAAAAAAGGGAACATTTAAGGGGGAAAATAACATTTAGGAGAGAAATAGAAGAAGGCGGTTCTAATTGCAAGTTATAAAAATTGGTCTTGCCAGTAGTGGGTTGGTAGAATATTGAGCAATTTTGAAATCAACTTCCTTGTAAGTACTGATTATATACCTATATATTAAAATAAATATTTGTATGTGCGCGCGTGTGTATATGCTAGCACCTCTCAAATATTTTATTTTTATTACGTTTCTTAAAAGAGATAACAGACAGAAAGTGATACGTGGATATTAAATGTAATCCTAAAAATTTTGCTAAACAAAATAATTGTAATTTAAGTAGAATCTGTGAGATATACTTTTTGTTTACTAAGAAATATTATCTAAAGTTACCATTAAATGTCTGCCATTGAAAAGATTTCATAATGAAACATACAAGAATAAAATACAACCTTTTTAATAACAATTAGAGAAGGTAAAACAAACAAAAATCTGGGATTGAAATACTCACACCACTTTATCCTTTACCAGAGGGGGGCCTGCTTCGGAATGAGGTTGATTAATAATAGATTATATTAACAGACTTATAATGGTCATCTTACGATGGTCTTAATTCAATTCTGACACGAAATTGTGTGTATTATTATTAGTTATTTATTAACTAGTTATTATTCTTTGATTTATTTATTTAGTCAGTATTATATACTTCCATTTCGTATAAGCCAAGTCATATCTTTGCTTGTTGCGACCAAAAATATTCGTAAAATAATTACAAATTAATATAATTTCTAAGTACATTTATAAATATGCTTTAAAATTATCAATATTTAAAACAGAAAGAGGCATGAATACTATTAAAATATTATCATTAGAATGATGATATCAGTGAATTCATTCATTATTTTACCCAGTGAATATAATCTTCGTTTAAAGATAAATACATATTATTTACATTTCTTATTTTTATATTATATAGATATAAAATATAAAAATGTTCTGATTTAATTAATTTTTAAAATGAATTTAATTTATTTAAATAAATTTTATCATACTAATCAATTGACATTTCATCGAATACAGTAATACCATATTATTAATCGTTCAAAACACTATAAGGAGTAATCATCATAAAAACACTAACGTAAACATAGTGGTGGAGGTGGTGGGGATAGACGTACCTATTGGTGGCAGGGGAATTACTTGAAGTTATTACATTGCAGTCCAATAGATAGCGCATGGACAAACTTCAATAACATTTTGAAATTTAACGACACACATTTTTCAGACCCACTCACTAAAAAATAAAGGCAAATTTTCCGGAAAAATGATTCAAATAAAAGTGATATTTATATATTTGCGGCTAGTATTTAAAATGTTTTTAATTTTTTGTTTTATTTAATTGTAATATAGTTTCAATAGAAAATATATTCTACCTGTAATGTTGTGTGTAAAAATAATGAAATGACATGTAATAACGTGTTCAAATATCGCAGCATCCCCAGTGATGGCCCTGTAATTCAAGTTTCAAAAAAAAAAAAGAAGAAAATTGTGATAATTTTAGAGAAAATAGTGAAAACATAATTCCGAAAATTGGATACAATATACTTCGTAACACTTCCTGTTACCAAGAGTAAGTGAAAGTAAATATAAATTACTCCATTAAAAAAGTCTCGTTTATAATGAATGTTTCTAATCTCTGTATTATAATCAAAAAGAAAGTATTTATTTCTTTCTTTTGAAAGGGAAAAAAAAAATATATAAAATCATAATAAATTGAATTCAGGCAGTTTTTAATAGATAAAAATATATCTCAAAACAACTCCTTATCTCCCTTTATCTCACTCGTATAATCAAATAACTTTAAAATGAACTTAAATTTAAATAACTTCCCATACCGTGTTACTTGGCAGTCAAAAGAACAAAAGATAAACCATCACAAAGCCATTCATAAATGTATTTAAGAATATTAGTTTTAAAAATAAACAATAAAAAAAATTTAGTGTGAAACACTCACACAACTTTCACTTACTCCTAATTGTACAATTTTATATAAAATGACCAATTTTCATTAATGACAAATTTTACATATTTGTTCAAACAGAAATAAAGTGATGGTGGAGAAGATATTAAATATCTACCTACTAATCTTGTTGGCATGTAGGTTAGCGATTATATTGTAACTCTACCCTAGCGGACAGCACCAAAAACACGCTAATCCTACTGATTATAACATTTGAAATTGAACATCACAAATTCCCCACCACTATTTAAGTTTTTTTTTTTTTTTGGAAAAATGTTTCAGGTTTAAAGGAAATCATTATAGATGTTGGTGAGGAAATTGCCAAAACTCAAATATCAATTTTGAAAAGTCGCACTTCCGGTTAAGCGATTATCTTCGAATTTCGAATTCCAACAGTATTTCTATATATATATATATATATTACTATTATATAAGTGGTAGAGTATCATCAGATCACTTAGCATATTAAAGTGGTACTTTATAGGGAAACTTTAACGTAACTGTTCCTTAGAACCCACCAAAAATTCAATTTTTTCCACGAAAAATGTTGATAATTGAAATATAAGGATTCGTTTGTGTAGATAGTGTACAAAGTTTATGAAAATCACGAAAAACAAAAAAGCATTTCCTTAAGTCGCACTTCCGGTTATGGATTTTGGCTGAAACATTCGTGGCAGTACCTAAAAGGAATACCAATTTTGGGCTTCATACGTACGTCTTTCCATTTTTGAGATATTCTGTTAGCACATACTACACACACACACAAACCCACATGTATTTCTTGTATCCAAAACCATGTATTTCCGGTAAAAACGCAATTTTGAAAATTTGGCACGATTTGCAACACTTCCACTTACCAGGAGTAACAGCTGTTAATTTTTTCTCTTTCCTTCTGCTATAATGTAAAGAGGATGTGATTAACGATCTTGGCCAACTTGTCGAAATTCAACCGGAAGCACATGTTTCCGGAGACTCTTTGAATCCGTAAAAATGTGGTGTGAAACTTTTTTTTTCTCCAATTAATGCAATTGAATTAACAAATTTTTCTTGAAAATCGCGACTTACGTGGAGAGTTCCTGGGTTCGTATCCAGCAGTACTACGCCCCCCATTAGATTTTCTCTTTTTACGAGCCTATACAGTTCAGTGGTCAGCGATGAACTCGAAAGCCGGCAATGCATTATTGAGAAGGTTCCGCGGAGCACAAGAAGTCTTTCAAGTCGCGATGCAACATCCCCTAAAAGAATCTATCTAACTTATTCAAGTTCTGCAATCACAAAACTTACGATCTATTCTTATATTTTTTATTGCTACTTTCACAGCATATAAATCAAAACAGTATATAAAACAGCAAAATCATTTTATCGTAAATCATCTTATGTGATGATTTACGATAAACATCTACTAATACATTTCGCCACATAACAGGTCGAATGGAATTCCACCAATCGATGACTACAAAGAAACATACACGTAATAATTATGAATATTATAATAATTATTACCCTAAGTTTCAAATAAAAAGGAAGATATATTTATTGCTATTAAAATAATAATTGGAACTAACTCTTTTATCGCCTAATAAACTAATTTTAAATAGTATTAAATCATAAATTAAATATGTTTTTCTTGTTATCATTATCAATTTTGAGACATCTCTCCCATGCTTACTGCAATATTTCCTAAATTCTAGTGGTGATATTTAGTTATTTCTCTTTAAATATATTTTTGCCTGATGTTTGTTGTCAAGGTCTGTTGATATTATTTACATGGGATATTCTTTAAAAAAAAGTATAATAATTTCATATTATCTTAAAATATAATTTCCTAGTTTTTATAAGATATATCTACAAAAACTACAAATGCATCTACAAAGACTAGAAAATATGAGCAATTCTAGAAAGTACAGAGAATTAAGATGACTAGATTTCTTTTAAAAGTCCTTATTTTAATGGGATTTATTTTATGGACCAATTTCAAAGAAATATAGTAAAAAGAGAAGAAAATTCACTTTAAATTTTCTAAATCTTTTCTAATGTTAATGCATTAACAAAACCAAAATTCAAGCTGCCTATATTAATGTTTTAATAACTTTATTGAAAATTTATAATAATTGTAATTAAATTAAACAATAGAACAGGTGTTTTAAACAATGTAGATTTTAAAGAAAAAGCAAAACAGTAATAAATTGTAATTAAAAAGAAAACTGAAGGATCACGCTTAGGTAAATCAATAAAATAGACATTTCAAGAAAAAAAAAAAACATCTGTAAGCATTAAAAAAAAATTAAAAATAAAATAAGCAAATTTTTTTATTAATTAAAGAACATATCTATATTTATATAGGAAAGTTGCAAGTACATTCTCGATATAAACTCACGTAACAATTCCCGGAGGATCTCGTTGAAAATCAATCTTCTCCTGCATGACAAGTTCTAACAGAAAACTTCGTGATTGAATCGCTTCCAATTACTAAACCAAAAATCAAATCTGATGTGAAAACATGCACAAGTCTTTTTCATTTTCTACAAATCTCTCATTGTAAACGATAAAAATTTTCTTCAAAGCAAGAGTTTTAGTTAGATATTAGTTTGAGGAATAACCTATAATGATATGCCACTTTACGAGGTAAGTATGACGATGTGGCTGGTTCTACATGTCTACATGTCCAGAACCACTTCAAAATCAATTTTCTGCGTCAGTTTGCACAATCGGTAAAGGATTGGACAATAGCCGAACGAAATTAACGGCAGAAAGGAAGTAAATACTGGCCAGGCTGAAGATGGGCAACTACAGCCAAGACTACCAATTCAGGGACCTCTACCCAGTCGACTTGTATTCACTGCGCTGAAATGAAGGATGGTGGGAACACTTTATTATAGTTGACTTTCACGAAGTCAGAGATAAAATAGGGCTGCCACTATTTTGATTAGATAAAATAGTGGAAACCACTGAAGATAGTGTACAAATACTGTTCAAGTTGCTTAAAATAATTAACTATTACATCGTAGAATAAAGTGCAAAACAATATAATTATCAGCTAATGATACTGTAACTATTATCAGCTACTGTAAACCGCAATAATATTCTTCTTTTTTTTTAGGTAAGGCACGACAACATCTATGGTCATTAGCGCCGTGTCGGCCTTCGGCAGTAGAACTAGTTCGTTTCAAGCAGCACTGTCTTTTAGAGGTTAGTGAGGTGTAGTAGAGACCCCAAGATAGGAAAAAAAATCTATGGGTAGCACTGACTCAAACCCGGGGCTTCGACAGCTAATCCCTTCCATACATTGTAATTCTTGAAAGGTAATATTAATCTACACTACAAAATACACTTTATCTAACGGCATATTCAGTGCGAAAAAAATGTCGCACTTAAAGATAAAGTATGTAATTGGAACCACATATTAAGCGTTTCTAACGACAAGTGATACCTCCACCAAATTACGTTGTCCGCACAAAAAAAAAAAGCATCTACTTTTATTTTAGTATTATCAATTTAATTCTTACGTTTACTTGCATTTTCTACCAGTTTTTCGTATAATTACACAATAACTATAATATATCGATCAGGTGGCTGGTCTCTGTAATGGCATCCAGCAGAGAGAAGAGAGGCTCTTTCTAGTTAACAGAGACTACTCTCTGACTTAGGCAGGCTAGAGTGAGCTAGAGTGGGAGAACCTGTGTATATAAGCCAGTGAGAATCTATCTAGAGGATATCTATCAGATTCAACCATACATCGCATGTGTCATATCTCTACTCCCACCTTTTATTCTATCAAAATCATTATAAAGTCCAGTGCAGTTTGTGTAAACTTATAGCTAATTATAACAATGTCTTGATATCTCGTTTGTTCAATCAAACCCAATTTCTCTCCTCAACAACTCCATTATAGTCTCTTGATTGTTTCACTCTCTCCTTCCCTTTCGGCATAAGAAGAAACTGCTCTAAAAATATGTGTTTATACAAATGAAATATATTAAGGACTAAAACTCGTTTTAATAATAAAATATTAATAAACAATTCTTTGACAAAGATAATAAGATTGTATTAAAAGTATTGTTAATTTGAATTCTTCATCAGCACTATCGTTTACTGGTTGAAATAAATTTCAGTAACTTGTTCTCATATTTGTTAGCCTATTCAAGGTTGACTGTTAGAGAAAGGAATTATAATGTTTAAAACAATGTTAATTGTATTTCCTAGTATTTAATCTCTTAAGTACATCTCTTAAATTTCCTCCCACTCAATTCTTTTACTAATTAATTATAAACAGTTTTGGAACAGTTGGCAAGGTGACCAGTTATTTTTCAAATACTACTACTTTTTCTAGCCCGGACTTGTTAAATATAATTAATGTCTTTGTGGGCGGTTTTTTGTCCTGCCTTTTAAAATATAGCTCTACTGTGCTAGTCCAGCATTAAAGTCCTAGTCTATTTTTAGAACAACAAACAAGGTAAGTGTTACTACGTATGTACGATATATTCTAAACTGACATAATTCAATAATTTTATTTATTACTTTTATTAGTATTATTATTTTTTAATTTAAGGCACGTCAACATCAATGGTCACTGGCGCCCGGTGCCTTATCAGTGCACTGCCGGCCTCCGGACAGTGTTCTCTCGTTACAGACAACTCTGGCCATCACCGGGCAGTGAGCTGTAGAGACTCCTAGCAAGAGAAAATCTAAAGGCAGCATATCATTATTATTATTTTTATTAATTTATTTTTTGATTATTTTTTAGTAAAATAACATAAATACGAATATATATTATAATGGATTTGAGTAGGAGAGAGAATGAATTTAGGAATGATGAAGAAGAAATAAACTGGTAGATATGCTGAACACTGATATAATAAACAGAAATACAAACTGCAAGGACATTACACTGTTAAGAGTATAAGTAGAGAGAGAGATTAATAAAGAGAGAGACAGACTGGCTGAGTAATTAGAAAGTAAGTAGATTGTTGTTTGCTGACTAGAGAAAACTGTCCCTAAACTGTTCTTCTGTAGCTCTATATATATGAATAGAATTGTCCCTCCTTAATCTAACTTACTATTTGATTCAACTAATGTCTGACTCTTCGCTCTTCGGATCCTCTGAATCTTTAATGGTTCGGATCCCATTACATATATTTACTTTAGGCAAAACTTTCTCTTATAGCAAGCAACAAATCAAGAGATATTGCAATAGTATAAGGTTATGAGCACTTCTGAATTGTAAATCGGATTAAGATTAAGGTGAATCGATCGTCAAACGAAGGTTGTGCTAAAATCACCATTCCTCGGCATATTAAAGATGGACGGTTTTCCATGGCCACCGGATTATAAAACCTATCATCTTTAGCTCAAGAGCTAAAGAAAGTATTCACGGTAACGTTCACTGTACATTGATTGTACATCCCTTGTATTGATTGACTACAATATGGATGGATTATAGATGCCATTAAGTCAAAAATGCGTAAAATTACATATCAACTAAATATTAAATTTAAAAAAAATTCATTATTAGTCAAAACTAAAATTTAAATTAAATTGATTAATTTAATCAACAAAATTTTTGCCTGATATATTTTAGGTCCGACATCTCTATGGATTTCGCCCATAAGCAGAATTACATAAAATATGTATGCGAGTATAGGATCCTCATTTTCATTTTTGGCTGACCTTCGCATCGACTTTTATAAAATATCAATTTATGTTTACTGGGATTATTCGTTTTAAAATTTTTCATCCACAAACAAACAAGCAAACAAAAACACACACACGCACAACATACGTAGAAAGATGAAATTTTTCATAACACTGATTTTATTAAAAATTATGATGAATTAATGGTAAAATAAAAATGATTAAATGATTAGTTGATTGTTTTTTCCATTATTTAAATATAATTCCTTTTTTAATTCAACTAAATAAGTTTGATTAAATATTAATCCCACTTTTAATTGATTTAGTAATTAGGTTGTATATATAGTTTCATTAGAGGGAATAAAATTAAAAAATTTGAGATAATATGATAAATAGTTTGGAAAGATAGGAATTAGAAGGTCACGGCCTAAGACCAATTAGCTTACTGGCATAAACATTAATATTAACATCATTACTGTCCACAGATCCATCATTCACAACATCACTATATAACAACATCTACACATACCTATATATATTAGGTATATTAACCAAGATAAAAGTTTCAGAATAGGTGAAAAGGACAGAACAAAAACTGTATTGGAGTAGGTTTTAACAAAGAAGTCTACGGCGCTTAAGAGTCCCATATCGCATGGAAGAAATTGCGAAGAAGAAAGAAGTGAAAGAGTCTGCAGTGCTACAAATTCAAGACACAAAAAAGAATTAAAAGATAGGGCTGTTCTTTCCCCCACCAATATATTGACAGTTGCAGGCATTTAGATGCCAGTAAGTAGTTTGTTCTTAATGTCAATATGTTGGTTTTTCCCAGCCTTCATGGCAAAATGGTATAATGTAATCAACAAAACCAATAATAAATAAAATAATAAAATAAAAACTAATTAAATGATCGATTCAAAAAATGATTAATTAAATTTGATTAAGATTAAAAAAATGATATAAGTTACTTAAATTAATTTAATTAAATCAATTTGATTAAAATTAAAAAACTAAATTAGTTAGAATAAAAATTTAATCAATTTTTTTCTTTTTTTGGCTTTAGTGCACGCTATCGAGTCAGTTACAAGATTAAATATTTTAATTAATTGATGCTCAACTTTGCATATAGTAATCCATTATGCAACAAGAAGTTAATAACTTGATATTAAAAGCATATTCTAGCAAATTTGGATTTGCTCATACATATGAAGACCTGGATGCTCATATGAAGACTAAAATGAAACTTAAAATAAAACTTTAAATACTTCCGGTTAGCTGCCAAGGTAAAAAAAAAAGAAAAGAAAATTACATTTTTCCATTTCATTAATCGATAATACAAGAACATTATTATCAAAAAAGTTCGATTCCTTGAAGAAGTAGCAAGATAATCACGCAGTAACCATAATACCATATTAATTTGTTGTTATTTTCTAAAAAAATTTGTATTGCAAGTCAGAATTCTTACAGTATGTACACGTACATATCCGAGGAAGAAGTCGTATACTAGTTGTCCGGAAATGCGCAGTACATCGCCTTCACTTGATTTAATGCAGGAAGGTTACTGACGATTCTTTTTTTTCTTTAAATAACAAAAGAGCGATCCAAAAACATTCCAAATTAATCAAAGGCTGGGCGCCTATGTAGAATGGTTATCAGTACTCAGTTGGCAACTAATCAAAAATTGTTTGAGGAACGAACACATTCTTAACCAGTGGGACCGCTAGATGTTAGTTCTTGCTAATCTGATTGTTACAATTAGTGGTGACTATACAAATTACAATGTAGAGCAATTATCTGATGATGCACATAATAAATGCGATAACAGTAAAATATCTAATACGAAGTTCTTTTATATATCGACACCTTAAAATAAACTTCTAAAAAAAAAAAAAAAAAAAAAAAAACATTCTTTTTAAATTGGTTGGTTGGGTTTGGGAGATTTCCCGAAAATGTCTTGATCTGAAACAGTCTCAGACTGATGACTAGGACAATGCTTCGGATTATGTAACAAAGAAATAAAGATTTAAGCGGATTACTTAAGTAATGATATTAAAGATGAGCTTAAGTAATTATACAATTAAAGTTCTACTTAGACTATTACTCTATATTTCTAAATTTTCTTTGTAGTTTCAATAAAAGTTTAAATAAACTAAAAAAAAAAGAAAAAAAGTAACTCTTTGCGGGAGCTCTTGGACGCAGCTCAAGTGGTAACATTGTAGTCCATAAAATCCATTCCTTCAGATGGTTTAAGAGCTCGTTGAACGTGTACGATGAAAGAGTCGTATGTTGATATAAGCAACATGGGAGTTGCTGGCGCTTGCTGTAGGTGTTTAGTTAAAAACAGGAAAGAAAAAAATTTAAGTTGTTTGTATACCCTACTATCTCAACCTCTGGTAGGCTCTGTACAGTAAATATAGGAAAGATAATTAATAATATAAACTGAGGTGAGATACCTAGAGTGGGCTCTGATTAATAGAAAACAACAACAATATAAAGAGAAAGTATTGGGTGGACTGTATATAATATAATGGTTTAGCAAAATAAATATTAAAATTATATGGGAAAAATAAATATATAAATCAAATTTAAAAATGGGTAGGAAATATTATTTATTATCATTTTCAACAGCCAAAGGAATGGCGCTTACCTTAAAACGCAGAATCCTGGTTACCAGTGGTGGAAGCCCTATGGTCCTTAGCCCATATCGGGCAAGAGGAGACGAGAAATAAGGAAATAAATTTTATGTGCCTTGTAACTCTTGAGTCTTAATGCATACGCTACTGCTTGGCTGATGAGTGTGGATAATAATTAAATGGTCCCTTAGACGCTGCACGGCAGGAAACCAACCGGCAAGTTACAAACAAGTGATTTCCCTATAACCTATGCAGGCCCGAGAGAACCGAGCCGCTAAGTCGACAAAAAGTCCAGTTTTTTAACAAGACCCAGGAAAACCAGAAGTAACAAACTTGTCTTTTCACAATTAAGGGCAACCGAACTGGCATGAATTGTATAGGTATTATAGTGTGACCTATTCAAGGAAGTGTCGTATAACGACTTACTCCTACGAGCTTAAATGGCGACTGACTCAGAGAGGAGAAAATACATAGGTTACCCCCGACACAGCCTAATAAATTAGTCAATTATTATCAAGGTAGTAATACAATACCCATCTCCAAAAAAAATTTGAATTTACATTAAACACCGAACAGTATGGTTTCAATAACTAAGTCATTATTTCAAATCTAGTGAACTTTATCATAAAAACAAAAAAATTGAATAAGATATATTTACAATCTGAAAATATTATATAAATTATGTATTTTTAACAAATATTAAAACCGGGCTATAAAAGGAGGAAATACTGTCTAATAACAGAAGTTGAATATTAAACAAAGTATTACGTTGCATGACTAAAAGAAGTTAATGTCATCACTATGAGAGATACAAACAATACGGAAACAACTATGGCAAAAATTATTATAACATCCAAAACTTTTCCCAACAATTTATACTTTAGAAAATATAATATTTTACAATACCAATAATAAAGCTATTATGAGATCTTCATTATTAGTTTTGGTTATTACTGTTTCACGTAACATTTAAATATTTCTTACAGACAAAATGTAGGT
>JAAEAF010012730.1:0-10251 GCA_011037195.1 Triatoma infestans
AAGAAAGAAGGAATCGAGTGCATCTTGCGACAGGACAATGCTTTTGAATGGCTTGTAAACGGTCTCTCAGAATCCAAAATTATGGTATACCATTAATTGCATTAGACGCACCTAGGGGCAAAAAAAAAAAAATCAAGTTCCCTAAAACCTCAACACATTGATTTCCTCCATCTTTTGAAAAGCAAAAATTGTGAAATTTGGAATTGTGAAATTAATTCTGGTCATTTCTGATAGCATAGCCCAAAAAAAATATAAATTAAGATTAAAATCAAATCCTTGGAAACATTATTAAAATGTTTTTTTTTTTTTTTTTTATTTGAATATTGGATAAAATTGTGACAAATTTGGAGGAGTGGTTTGTATAAAATGTGGGCGTGGTTTGTATGAAAATGGGTGTGATCAACATGATTATTCTAAATTTCTGATTGGCCTAGCATATACCCACATTTCATAACTTCAAATCTACACTGTGATTGGTTAATTATTAAACAGCTAATTATTGCTATGAAAAAATCTAGTTTAGAATTTTTATAATAATTTTCCCTCCGTAGGTATTTCATAAAGTATCAAATTATGAAATAAAATAAAAAAAATGTAAAAAAAAAAAATCAAGTAAATTCTAACATAATCTTAATTTGTTTTATATCATTAACGCGAGATATAAAGAAAAAACTCAGAAATTCCATTGCATTGTTTAAAAAAAAAAACAAAAAAAAAAACAAAGCAAAAATTAATTAAGCAAAAATACAAGATGTAAGTCCGCCATTTTGTATTTGGCTATGTATACTAATGGAACATAATTAAAATTGATGTTAAACACCCATAGAAATATCTCCTACAGTATAATTCATAATTTTCAGTTAAAAAAAATTTTTTTTTAGATCTCGAAGTTTCAGGTATTCACTGTTCTGTCCTTATTTTATTATAAACGTGGCGCAGTTCACAAAATATTAAATAGATGGAAATCTACCGGCCAAGACCCAATAAGGATTTTTTTCGCAAAAAAAAAAATAAAAAATTCAACGACGCAAATCTCTTGTTTAAGATGCGGAAAGGAGATAGTTGCTCTGAATGCTGTGCCCAACCTTCGTATCTACTTCTTTTCTACCTCGTACGGAGAGATTCTCTCTGATTTGATTCTTCGATCTGATTCTCTTAGGTCCTTCCTATTATTCACCGAAGGAACTTTCCCATTTTGCGGCCGCCAATGTTTATGTAACGATGTTTTCTCTCTTATGTTATCCATCTTTCAGTACCATATAATATGATTGGTTCACCTATAGCGACTTAAACATTCGCAGTATCTTCCCCCTTTTGCTAACTTCTTTATTACCCATATTGTATTATAAATGTGGTAATACACATTATTGGCCATGCAAATCCTAATTCAAAACTTCCATTGATTCTTTCTTTTCCAACTCTTGAAATATCCGGCCACGTCTTAAATATTCATACTGATTCGATCGTCCAGTACTATACCATTACACGCCTTGTGGATATCTTGTCATTCCTTCACCCTAGCATGCACCTTGCTTTTCGTTGCGTTTATCTCCATGCTTTGTTTTTCATAATTTTCTCCCCTACCCAAACTCAAAAAAAATGATACATTTTGTTTCTGTGTAGTTGTAATATTCCAATTTGAAGCAACATTAGGGGTATGTCCACACTGTTGCAACTTTCTTTCCAACGAGGCATGGCTTCATAGCGCCATGTTGAATGAACGAGAGGCATACGTTATTGCATACCTCATTGGAAGTTTGAATGGCCTTGTATTTTCATTGACGCAGCCACAGCGCACGTGAATCCAACTATTTGGATTTTCGTTCAACATTGTATGCGTCTTGCGGATCTCGCTACGTGTTGTGTGATATTTTTATAGGTTATATATTATATAATTAATTTTAAATATTATTTAATTATTATTTTAATAATAATTTTATTAGTAATTGATATTATTCAACTATTATTATTAATTAATATTATCTCCGACAGCAGATTTCTGATTATGTCTGTAATCAGGAGACGTTTGATTTTATAGAAGATTATCTTCTTCAACAGTTTTGTGGGATGTAAATTCAAAATTATATGCCAACAAAAGTGCGAGAAGTGATGCTTGTTCCATGGTACTTGTTGAAGGATGCATTATCACTGGAACTAATTTCTCTCCATGTGCCTTCACCAGTGCTTTCATCCTCGTGATCAAAACATCCAAGAGGTGAATACTGTCTTGCTGACAAGTTAACACTATATCAACCACAGTCCCAATAACTGTAATTTCTATAGGCTTACGAAAAATTCTGAACGCTGGCGTCATCAAACCTAAAAGCGTTTTCAACGATTCTCCTTGCTCTCGATAGCCTGTAATTAAATTCTCTTTTTGGCGAGCTCTTATTAAGGTCAGTTGCAAATGGTTTCATAAGATGAGGGCTCGCTGCTTGTTTCTTTTTCGTGCACTTTTCAAAACAGGTAACCTGCACAAATAGCTAATGCCGCTTCTGAATCCATCGATAAAATGCACACTGAACGGATGAAGTGTGGACAACAAATTGAATGCTTCAAGAGGCATGCTCGAAAGGCATGCGCAACGCATGTTGAAATGGAAAGTGGAAGAGCGCAAGTTAAATGGGAAGAGGAAGAGGAAAGCGCATAAGTGTGGACATACCCTTATAGAAATTTACAAGAGAATTCCTAAAAAACTCAAAACTCAACCATTTATTCTGTAAAACAGTCAAGTAAATGACGGTACTTTGGTCACATAACGTCTGTAATATGCAGCACACTGGGCAAAGTTTGGAGCACATCTTACTCCTCTGTTATATTTATTCTCTAATCAGAAAATTACAAAATTCTGGTTAATCGATTTTCTTCAAATTTGGAATGTTTACAATGCTTTTAATGCATCTAAATATTATATACGTAGTAGAACTATAAGTTGTAGTGAAGTAGTACTTTAGAAGCATGCTTAACGCTACTGCTTCTCCAGAATCACTCAAAAAAAAAAAAAAAATGTGATAAGCATTTATCTGTAAAAAAAATCAGGAAACGTTTTCGAAAATCAAGAAAAACTGAAAAAGTTACTAATGATTTTTACAAAAGTTATGAAGTTACTAAAAGTTTGATGCTCCTGTAGTTTTTCATTTTTAGGACATTTTATTCCATACAAATACATTCCCACGTATGCTAAAAACACTTTTTCTTATACTGTGTAACTCAAAATATGGATTTCAGGGTAAAATTTGCAGTTTTAGGATATGTCATACTGAATAAAGTTTTGGAGCACATCTTACTGGTCATATTTATTCTCCAATTAGAAACCACTATCTCTCATGTAATATTGTTTATAATGATAAAGAAGTGTCAAAAAAATCTCTAAAAAAAAATAGATAACGTTTATTATTTAATCACTGAGACACTGAGGTCCTTTGCATTAAATGAATAATTATTTTATTTATTTATTTATTTATATGGCGGGTGTTAGTGTAGTGGTTATGAGCATGGACTTGTAAGTGGGAGGATCCCAGTTCGAGTCCAGCGTATAACTGCTAAATTTTATATTTATTTAAAAAATGTTAATAGTAAAGTAGGTGCTTCCGCCCCCGTCCACGACACCTAATTTGATAGTTCGACGTTAAGCCCGGCTGAAAAAATAGGCATTACTTTACTTTATTTATACGGGCAATGCCCATTTTACATAATAATAAAATATACAAAACAATCAATTGCACTTGCACGAATAGCAAAAAGTTATACAAAAAAAATAGTTTCTAATAAGAACTAAGAAGATGAAATAATAAATAAATAAATTGCAGAAAATCTTATGCTATTATATAAAGTAACAACAACAAAAATTTAAATTATAAAATATACAATAAATCAGTTTATGTTATGTGAAAATTAATCGTTTATTTAATATTGCGGTACTTAATCTCTAGAGAACTTAGAATTTTCTTTAAATTAGTTTTTGTTATATTATTTAGATCAACATTCTTAGGAAGACTGTTTGCTAAACAATACAAGTTGGTGCTGGCCAACTATATTGGCTTGTTCGAACACAGCGTACATAATCAGTCAAAGATATTAAATTAAACCTCAAAAAAAGGGCACAATATAAAAGTAACTACAGATCCTCCACTTAACATTAGGAAATTGTCAACATTAAATAACGTGAAAGGTAGTATATGTAACACAATAAAATTAATAACAAATTTAGCGTCAAGGTGAAAAAATATTATGACAAAAATGTCTAAGTCAAAATATAGATAATTTGAACAAAAGAAAGACAAATAAGACAAAAACAGTCTTGGTCATTAGTTCAGGTAAGAGATTATGCCGGTAAGAGCTAAGCACCATATATGTGATGGTGGACTATGCCCAAAGAGTCGATTATGATCAACTCCGCAAGATTGTGGAAGCAAGGTGGAATGGATGCCCAGTTTCCTGAAGAAGTCAGCAGTTTCTTTGGGGATTGCTCCCCGAGTTCCAAACCACAATCCTACAACAGCATACTGCCCGCTCGCCATATTCTTCGCGAAACTTTTCTTCAAAGGAAGGGAATACATTTATTATATATTCCTTTCTTCTCCTGATCCACTTTCTCCATCATCCTATTCAATGGTAAGTGAAAGATATATTTAGAGCGAGAGAAGTGTTGATAAAATAAACGATTGTTAAGGGGGTCGAAACGGATGGGACATTGAAATTGAAAGAGGATAATAGTTCTGAAGAATCTATATTATTTATTGAGGAGACCATGTAGATAAAGTAAATCAGCAGTGTTTCTTCGTTCGCCTAGTGAAGCCCAGATTTATTAAAATTTTTTTTAGGATATCGACAACGGAAATGAACTAGTTTTAAATATTTTGTTTGTATTTTGTCCATCATACTAATATTAGTAATCGTATATGGAGACGAAATACAGCTAACATATTCGTGTATAGGACGAACAATGAAACAATAAAGATATATATTATTGGAGCCAGCAATTTATAAGCTCGTTTGCAAATGGTATCTATATGAAGATTGAATGTCAACTTATTATCCAGCCATACTATTAGATCTTTAGTAGCCGATAATCTTGCTAACAGAGAATTAATCGAAGATTGTAATCGAAGTGTGTGCTATTGATTTTCCGAGAATAATTAATAAAAGAGCATTTATTTAAGTTTAATACCATATTATTTTGCCTGCACCAATCATTCAGAGAGTTTTGTAGAGTAATGCAATCATCAAGATTGAGTAGTTGAAAGAAATAGTTTTACATCATCTGCAAACATGAGAAACCGAACTGATTATATGGAAGAGGATAAATCATTGATATAGAGAAGAAATAAAATCGGGCCAAGGTGTGAGCCTTGTAGTACCCCAAAAGAGACATTAAATTTAGAAGAATATACAGATTTAATTCTGACCCCCCCTTTGTTGGCGATTGTTTACAAAGCTATCGCGTAACGGCAGGAGGTAATAATCAGAATCTTATATTGTTTATACATGGGAATGCTATGTCTGGGGCACCAATTATTAAGGGAACTAGTCAGTTACCAAACCCTTTTGAATTAATAACTATTCAATAAAATTAGTAAAACAAATAAGTATACTATTTATAATGGTTTATTTTTTTTTTAGTCTCTATATGTGAACTTAAAACCTAGTGTTCTTATCTTTTCTTTATATTGGTTACATATTTTATATATATAAAGTTTAATTTTTATTTATATAAATCTCATTTTTTTATAAATTATCCATTACTAGTCTATGTAAAAGGTGTATTAATTTGTAAGTTGCACTTGCAGCTGATGAATTTTGTATGAGACCTTCGTATTTGGTGGTTCATATTATGCATTGTGGTACTTAAACAAAATATCTATGATTTTTTCGTTTTTCAAATAGTTTAATTCATATACGAACACACAGACACACACACATATCCGCTACAAACATTTTTTCGTATTCAATGACCTTAAAATATGTATTTCCAATTTCCGGACCATAAAATTTAATTTTGAAAACTTTGACACGCCCACAATACTTCATCTTTAAGAGAGAGTAATAAAGATCCAGTATCATTCTTTTTATATTAATCTAATTTGTAATTAATTCATGACAGATTTTTTTTGATAATATAAATAAACAGTTATAGGTTATTTCATATAATATTGCCGTATTAATGTTTTGAGATTACAGGGACAAACCAAGTCGTTGTGGCTGCTCAATTTAACTCAGATTACTAATCACTCTTCATGAGGCAATCTTAAGTCAAACAATGATATAACGTTACGAAACTAAAATAAATAGTGTAGACAAGAAGCAGAAGTAAGAAACATACACAAATTCAATAAATAGAATAAACATTTAAATGAAACTATTTTAATTAACCGAGTTTTCAAAGACCGTAGATGTTATTATGCAGGATTCCCAGGAAATCCAAGATAATTTGCTCCGCCAGCTGGGTTAAATTTCTTTTGTCAATGCCGGACCTTATCCGAAAAATTCTGCAGTAGCCACCGGGATGCTCGTGAACTACAAAGTTTCTTTTTCCAAATTTTTTGTTGGAACTTTTCTTGGAGAAAGTTAATGAACTTCTCATAAATAGCTCTGTTTTCTTCATTGATCAGCTTTGAATCGTACGATCAACCACTATTTTTATCGAATTCGATTATATCTGCATATCTTGAGGCGACGTCCGTAAAAACACAGTAGACTTCCTGGTAGCATACTTGAATAGCTCGATGACCCTGCGTTTGACATTATGGTGTCGACGAATGACGAGGATCATGTTGTTCGGGCATTTTCCAAGCACATAGGCTAGAGTTTTGGTCTCTCTTCCGCAAATGCGGCAGAAGAACCCAATATCTCGCATCGCCTGATTGCCGATGCCTGGCACATTTCAGAATGAAACATAATCAAAGCTCAGCTTTAGTGTATTAGTCCAATGAAACTTAGGATCCAGATGTTATTATGCAGGATTCCCAAGAAATTTAAGATAATTTGCTCCGCCAGCTAGATCAGATTCCTTTTGTCAATGCCGGACCTTACCCGAAAAATTCTGCAGTAGCCACCGGAATGCCCGTGAACTATAGGGTTTCTTTTTCCGAATTTGTGTTGGAACTTTTCTTGGAGAAAGTTAATGAACTTCTCATAAATAGCTCTGTTTTCTTCATTGATCAGCTTTGAATCGTACGATCAACCACTATTTTTATCGAATTCGATTATATCTGCATATCTTGAGGCACCGTCCGTAAAAACACAGTAGACTTCCTGGTAGCATACTTGAATAGCTCGATGACCCTGCGTTTGACATTATGGTGTCGACGAATGACGAGGATCATGTTGTTTGGGCATTTTCCATGCACATAGGCTGGAGTTTTGGTCTCTCTCTTCCGCAAATGCGGCAGAAGATCCCAATATCTCGCATCGCCTGATTGCCGATGCCTGGCACATTTCAGAATGAAGCATAATCAAAGCTCAGCTTTAGTGTATTAGTCCAATGAAACTTAGGATCCAGATGTTATTATGCAGGATTCCCAAGAAATTTAAGATAATTTGCTCCGCCAGCTAGATCAGATTCCTTTTGTCAATGCCGGACCTTACCCGAAAAATTCTGGAGTAGCCACCGGAATGCCCGTGAACTACAAAGTTTTTTTTCCGAATTTTTTGTTGGAACTTTTCTTGGAGAAAGTTAATGAACTTCTCATAAGTAGCTCTGTTTTCTTCATTGAATCGTACGATCAACCACTATTTTTATCGAATTCGATTATATCTGCATATCTTGAGGCACCGTCCGTAAAAACACAGTAGTCTTCCTGGTAGCATACTTGAATAGCTCGATGACCCTGCGTTTGACATTATGGTGTCGACGAATGACGAGGATCATGTTGTTTGGGCATTTTCCATGCACATAGGCTGGAGTTTTGGTCTCTCTCTTCCGCAAATGCGGCAGAAGATCCCAACATCTCGCATCGCCTGATTGCAGATGCCTGGCACATTTCAGAATGAAGCATAATTAAAGTTCAGCTTTAGTGTATTAGTCCAATGAAACTTAGGACCGCAGATGTTATTATTCAGGATTCCCAGGAAATCCAAGATAATTTGCTCCGCCAGCTGGGTTAGATTTCTTTTGTCAATGCCGGACCTTATCCGAAAAATTCCGCAGTAGCCACCGGGATGCCCACAGAGCTTCTCATAACTAGCTCTGTTTTCTTCATTGATACGCTTTGAATCGTACGATCAACCACTGTTTTTATCGAATTCGATTATATCTGCATATCTTGAGGCACCGTCCGTAAAAACACAGTAGACTTCCTCATAGCATACATATTATCCTTTTTTTTCCTTTAATAGCTCGATAACCCTGCGTTTGACATTATGGTGTCGACGAGTGACAAAGATCATGTTGTCCGGGCATTTTCCAAGCACATAGGCTGGAGTTTCTGTCTCTCCCTTCCGCAAATGCTGCAGAAGATCCCAACATCTCGCATCGCCTGATTGCCGATGCCTGGCACATTTCAGAATGAAGCATAATTAAAGCTCAGCTTTAGTGTATTAGTCCAATGAAACTAGGATCCGATGGTTCTTATGCCGGTTCCAAGAAATTTAAGATAATTTGCTCAGCACGCTAGATCAGCTTCCTTTTGTCCAATGCCGGAACTTACCCGAAAATTCTGCAGTACACCGGAATGCCCGTGAACATAGGTTTTCTGTTTCCGACTTTGTGTTTGGAACTTTTCTTTGGGAGAAAGGTAATGAACTTTCATAAAATAGTCTGTTTTTCCATTGATCAGCTTTGAATAGTACGATCAACCCATATTTTGATCGAATCGATTATATCTGCTATTGAGGCACCGTCCGTAAAAACACAGTAGACTTCCTGGTAGCATACTAATAGTTCGATGACCCTGCGTTTGACATTATGGTGTCGACGAATGACGAGGATCATGTTGTTTGGGCATTTTCCATGCACATAGGCTGGAGTTTTGGTCTCTCTCTTCCGCAAATGCGGCAGAAGATCCCAATATCTCGCATCGCCTGATTGCCGATGCCTGGCACATTTCAGAATGAAGCATAATCAAAGCTCAGCTTTAGTGTATTAGTCCAATGAAACTTAGGATCCAGATGTTATTATGCAGGATTCCCAAGAAATTTAAGATAATTTGCTCCGCCAGCTAGATCAGATTCCTTTTGTCAATGCCGGACCTTACCCGAAAAATTCTGGAGTAGCCACCGGAATGCCCGTGAACTACAAAGTTTTTTTTCCGAATTTTTTGTTGGAACTTTTCTTGGAGAAAGTTAATGAACTTCTCATAAGTAGCTCTGTTTTCTTCATTGAATCGTACGATCAACCACTATTTTTATCGAATTCGATTATATCTGCATATCTTGAGGCACCGTCCGTAAAAACACAGTAGACTTCCTGGTAGCATACTTGAATAGCTCGATGACCCTGCGTTTGACATTATGGTGTCGACGAATGACGAGGATCATGTTGTTTGGGCATTTTCCATGCACATAGGCTGGAGTTTTGGTCTCTCTCTTCCGCAAATGCGGCAGAAGATCCCAACATCTCGCATCGCCTGATTGCAGATGCCTGGCACATTTCAGAATGAAGCATAATTAAAGTTCAGCTTTAGTGTATTAGTCCAATGAAACTTAGGACCGCAGATGTTATTATTCAGGATTCCCAGGAAATCCAAGATAATTTGCTCCGCCAGCTGGGTTAGATTTCTTTTGTCAATGCCGGACCTTATCCGAAAAATTCCGCAGTAGCCACCGGGATGCCCACAGAGCTTCTCATAACTAGCTCTGTTTTCTTCATTGATACGCTTTGAATCGTACGATCAACCACTGTTTTTATCGAATTCGATTATATCTGCATATCTTGAGGCACCGTCCGTAAAAACACAGTAGACTTCCTCATAGCATACATATTATCCTTTTTTTTCCTTTAATAGCTCGATAACCCTGCGTTTGACATTATGGTGTCGACGAGTGACAAAGATCATGTTGTCCGGGCATTTTCCAAGCACATAGGCTGGAGTTTCTGTCTCTCCCTTCCGCAAATGCTGCAGAAGATCCCAACATCTCGCATCGCCTGATTGCCGATGCCTGGCACATTTCAGAATGAAGCATAATTAAAGCTCAGCTTTAGTGTATTAGTCCAATGAAACTGTGAGAACGTGTATTCATTTCTATTAATCTTATTTATTTATTAATTATTTTTTCGAATTTATTATTCGTTTGGTAACTTAAAAGTCTGTA
>JAAEAF010012731.1:0-14970 GCA_011037195.1 Triatoma infestans
GGCTGAGTGTATTTTTCTTTTATACATCATGCCCCGCTCTTTGAGCACTACAATGAAATTATTTGTCACAACTATCATAAACTTAACAATTTAATCACTGTCAAACTAATTTCTTGTGGAAATGACTAATTTTTAATTTATGTAAACATAAAAGGAAATATACAACGTTTTTTTAGAAAATAATACTATGAATCAATTTTTTTTAATTTAATTTTTTATCATTATTTTACTTTACTGTTATTTTCCTTTAAATCTTTGATTTTTATTATTAGTACTTTTTTTTATTTTGATTTTTGTTTATTTATGTTTTTTATTTATTTATTATTTTTCTTTTCAATTAATCATTATTCCAAATGCTGATGATTCGAAATGTGCTAATCATTCCAAAATTTAAATATTTCAATGAAATATTTATTATATAGTATATTATCTGTCGTAGCATAAAATACCACATATTATCCAGCATTGCGGACCTATGCACATATTCTATACGTTTATTAAACTGAGTAGAAAAGTCCCTCTGCAACAAAATGTACTTTGTAGGTAGCCAATGTACGCCCCCGGGTGACGACATGTTGCAACAAAATTTGCCTTGCCGGAAGGAGGGCGCTGCACTACCAGAGTACATGACCCACCGTCTGGGGAGAAATCTGGTCACAGGAGCATACTGGGGTTGATGGGATGTTGAACCTGTGGAGATAGGCTGCCATTTTGCCATGCCCTAAAAGAAGATATGTCAGCTTCTAATTGATTTTGAGATGTTCCATCTCAAGACGAATCGCAATGGATGGAAAAAATCCCTTGGTCAGTTGGCCCGGCAATGAGTCTTTCTAAAGCTTTTCCCACTGATCTAAGTTGAGTTGTTGGATCCATCCTTTCAAAGCAGTTAGCGGAAAATTGTTATAACAGTTTAGAATGTCCTAATCTTTGGAGGCCGCTTTTGCAAGCTTATCTGCATGTAATAAACCTTCCACAACAATATGAGCTTTCACCCATGACATAAAGATAGAGACAGTCTGATTCTAGATAGCCAAATTCTAATCGCTTCAATGAGCGGAAGATGGATAGCAGTGGTTTTCAGAGAGTCAATAGTTAGCTATGCGGCTGTCTGTTACAATTCTGATTTTTTTATCAGAACATTCGTGTTGATCTAACCAATCCAAAGCCTTCACATCTGCCAGCTGCTCCGCCGTCCCTTCCTAAATGCTACAAAAGCGCAACCGACATTATCTCCTTCTTGCCTTCCGTCGGTAAATATGTCCAGATCGAGTGGGGTCTCTAGATCCATCCTAATGGCCGGAATATTCGCAGGATGCTGCTACGTTTTGAAATCCGTAGGCCTATCCAACAAAGATCCATTCAATCCATTTACTATTTTACCATCTTGTATTTTATCAAGGACTATCAACTCCTGTATTTGCAGACAGATCTCCTTTATCCCAGCAATCACACAAGCCGCATTATAGGCAATAGTCCGGTAGCCCTTGATTAAACGTAGCAAAAACAGTCTTTGAACACGTTCAAGTTTGCTCCTGTATTTCTTTAGTTATAATGCTGACTGCCATACTAGGACTGCATATAAAGCAGCGGCAGAAATGCTCCCTTGTAAATCACAGTCAATGCTTCACTTCATAGACCCGAATGCACTTTAGCAGCTCTAGAAAATACATTTACAAACTGCCAGCTTTTGCCACAAATGTGCGACTGATATGGTCGTCCCTATTTAGCTGTATTGGAATCAGATGTCTTGAATAGGGAGTTGAAGTGATGAATAGGTGATTGTTAGTTAGAGAGTTGTAACTCGAAATACGAACTACTGAATTACGAAAACAGACTATATTTTAACAATTAATTTAAAGTGTTTGAAAAGATGAACTAAGATGCACAGCTATAAATGAATTATGAAATGATTAATAAATATTAAAGATGTAATGTTTAAACGTTGAATAGCGACGCGCTCGCGATGTGTGAAGCTTAACTGCTTGAACTGACGTGAACTGGTTGATAACTTGTAGATAACTCGTAGAATACTGATTTGATACTGATGGAATACTGATGAAGACTGATGCAATACTGATGAAGACTGATTTGTAACTAATGTATATCTCGTGTATGACTGATGCATGACTGATCCCCTCCTCGCGTGGGCGACGTTTATATTGGTATCACTCACACATTGACAGACGTCAGTACAAGCCACACTAAGACATCTCTTGCAGTATGTTGACCCTAGGTAGGTCGGTGACCGAGGGTGGCGACAGATGGTGGCCAGTCGGTGGTTAACAAAGACTGTTTTTTAATAGATGGTAGCCAGGTGGCCTCTTGAGCGTTCACTGACCCTTGTATGAAGGGTATATAGGCCAGGTGGCCTCTGTACATTGACCGTATAATGGCCCCTGTTTGAAAGGGTTTAGCGGCGTTTCTTTGGCTGTGTATTGACCCTTGTTTGAAAGGGTTTTTGTTTGCCACGGTTCTTGACCTGCAGATAGCGGCTGGCTGGAACCACTAGTTATAATTTTTAGATTTATAATTTAAAAATTATATCTTTTTTTCTTCTTGCTATCACATTACATAGCCTTCTGTCAAATATAATTCCGAGATATTTAGCATCCTCCGACTTGGGATTCATTCTTTTAGAAAGGTACATAATCTTCGATTTATTTTTATTGAATTTAATTTTGTGTTCAGCATCCCAATTTTCAATGATTCGTAAAACCCTGTTTCCATCGAAACTTATTTCCAATGCAGTTTGTGCTGCCACTAATAAGAGGAGATCATTTGCAAAAGCAATTGCTTGACTATGACCAAGAAAAGTAAGCCTTAGTAAACTATCGTACATTAGAATCCAAAAGCCGGCCCCACAGCAAGACCCTTTCCAAACCCTTTCAAAGTAAAATAGTCTCACTTGTAGTTGATGATTGTGACCTGAGAAAGCTTGTTGTCAGATGTGGTGCACTTTACTAATTGGAATATTAAATTTGAGCTGTGCTGTTTCGTTTTGAGATGTTTTATACAAACAAATACATACACACACACCATTTGCTAAAAACAATTTTTCGAATTCATAGTTCTTCAAATACATATTTCCGGAGAAAACTCATTTCGAATAGTTGACGCGACCGTAATAGCAGTCTGTTTCCTATCCTTTCCATTATAATTGATTGACAGTAAGTTATAGTAAAGCAAGATGGGCAACGTATATTTGGAGAAATTAATAGAAAGGATGTGTTTAATCATGGATTTAATTTATTTGGAATTGCAAACTGAAGCAAGGAAACTATGTTGTGTAAAAATTACAACTAGGCTGGACAACTGAAAGGTACTGTGAGTACAACAGTATCACCAACTGTCCTATATCAAGATCAGAATTAACTGATTATGGCCTTACTGGTGCAAGATTCAAGAGCATATGGTTCACTTTGGAATTGAAATGGACATTTCCCTGGAGCTGGAAATAGTGTAATAAGAATAGAGATAAGCACAAGGGAACAAGGGTACCTTGCTATGGGCTGTTGCAAGGTTTCTTTGTAACGATTGTCTCATTATCAAATGAATGTATGCTTCTTGGATGGGTTTTATGAAAATTAATTTATTTCCGTGATTACATTAAAAGCGATTGATTGAATATAGTACAATGTAGTTCCCTTAGAACCTCCAAAAATCTATTTTTGGGGGGGGGTAAATATTACCGGTAAAACTAACCGCTATTTACGTGTATGTATGTAAATGGATATGGAATGGGTTTTCGAGGAAATCGCGAAAAAATGAAAAGTAAAGTCGGATGGTTTTTACACGTAACCTTTGTGTCTGATGCGGTGGTGGGGGGGCCTAAACGGAATACCAAGTTTGAGCTTCCTGCGACTTTTATGTTTTTGAGATATTTTGTTACAGGGTGCACACTAAAAAGATTTTTTTGTTACTCAGGGGACCGCAATACATGCACTTCCGGTCAAAATTCGATCACAATACTTCCACGATTGCAACACTTCCTCTTACTACGAGCAAGAGAAAATAAAAATAAAAAAATCTGGTGTAAAACACTCATACACTTTCTCTTACTCCAGTTTTCAAAATCGTAATTAACGAACTTTATAGTTATTATTATTATTAGTCTGTGGGGAGGGACCAAACCCTACGCTCTCTAAATCCCCACTGGGCCCTGGGCCCATATAGCTATCCCGAGAAAACCAGCAACAAACCGGGTCTAGAACAAAAATCGAGACCCGAGTCTAATCCATCTAAGATTCACCGCAGTCCGAACAAATAGGGCAATAACCTTAAGGGGAAATAGCCTAAGCTCTTCCACAGACATCCTGTTCCGACCAAAGGTCCTGAACCTAATTTCCTCACAACCCAGGCAATCTGTCATAAGATGGATGTGTTTCCTCCTCTGTCTCACAGCCTCTACATAATGGATCCGGCATGAGCCCCATTACGTAGAGATGTCTCCTTAAACCACAATGTCCAGTAATAGTCCTTCCGGACCCCCGATAAGCATTTTGGACTGCCGACAACCAACTGTGCAACTTTATAGTTAGTAGACCAAATTTAATGAAAGTCGCCGGTGTTTTATGGAGAAAATCCCAAAACTGAGTTAACAGTTCAGTAAAAACGCACTTCCGTTTACTAATTTTCTTCAAGCTCGAAATTATGACTCTCTATTTATTTCTAATTAATTTTGTTTAGATGGTAGAATTGTAAAATAAACTAACATATCACTTTAGAGGAAAACATAACCCCACCCTTCCCCAAAAGGGGCCTTAAATGACTTTACCCGGAGAGATGTTTCAAATAAAAGTTATAGCTCTTTGTATGTGTAGTTTACATAATTTGTTTGAAGAAAGTCATTGGAGCCGTTTTCGAGAAAATCACAAAAAACTAAAAAAAGAAATCAGTAAAGCGGCAGTTCCGGTTTACTGAAAGCTCATTCCCAGGATCCTGCAAGCTATTTAAAGAAAGCTAATTCTGCGATTTTTCGTTTTTGAGAAATGCGTTCTTACCCACACAAACACAAAGACCAGTTGCTAAAAAACATTTTTTCTGACTCAGGGGACCTCAAAACGGATATTTGCGGTGAAAACTCGATATCGAAAATTTGACACGATTACAATACTTCCTCTTACTAACAGTAAGAGAAAGTAAAAGGCGGAAATAGAATAAAAAGCAAAGTTTTATTATCACAAAAAGCTAAGGCGCCCTCACCTGCAACGCCCTTTACTAAGGCGAGTTCAGAAATAAAACTTCAACGGTATCAGTCATATGACAGTTGCGACATGCGTACAATATATTTTTACGTTTTTCAACCGCCCTATGAAAACGTTCATTCGCTTTTTCATGTGAGAAACGTTCGCTTTTTAGCAAATAGGTGCCACCCAAAAAACGTACTCTACGTTATAAGAAAATACTCAAAGTCGATCCAGTTCGCAAACACATCAGTGTTCTGTATCGATTCGTTTATTCCTACAAACAGTTTCATAAGTACAATGTATAATAGAAAAATTACTTTACATTATAATGGAACACCTTCTAGCTTGTAAATCTTTTTGAATTAAATCATTTAATTTTCAAATCAGCTGTAACATAGTTATTTATCTTTTGTTTATTACAACAGCTGGTTATTTCGTGTCATTATTAATACAGACGGCGGTAATTACTACTCTCAAACCTAGTTTTAATGGTGCATTTGTAGATTGTTAACATTGTACCATTATATAACCTCAAAATGATTATGAATACAGGTTTGTAGTGAATATAGCTCCATTCACGTGACTGTCACATTTTAGACATACAAGACAGCTACACATAATATTTACATTACAGTTTGCACACTGCACTCAATTCATTTAGAGATCGAGGGAAGGGATTAGCTCAGTAGTTAGCGCACTGGACTCCCATGCGGAGGTCACGGGTTCGAATCCAGCTGTGCTGCCCTAGTTTTTCTCTTCAAGGAAGCTCTACACCTCACTGTCTGGTGATAGACAACACTATCCGGAGGCCGGCAGAGCTTGGGCGCCTATCACCTTAGATGTTAAAAAACATCCATAAATTAAAAAAAAATTAAAAAGTAAGAGTCGCCCTAGGTTTGTCCACTGATTCCTTTTTGCTTGATCAATCGTCGCGGAGTCCCAAGCAGATATTTTCGGTAGTGGTATAAATTTTAAAGGGGCAGAACATCTGTTACGCCACGAATTTAACCTCCTTCTTAAGGATCCCTATAACACCAACATTGTTCACAATTTTGCAGTGGAAAATCAAATTGAATTTTTCTTTGTGCCTCCTGCTGCCCCATCTATGTTGGCTTATGGGATTGTGCGGCTACGTCCACCAAATTTCATCTTAAGCGAGTGATTTCCTTAGAAAAGAGTAAAAGAGACTTCCTATTGACTTAATGAGTTTATTTGACAATCCTAACTGCGTTTGTTTAAACTGTGAAGGCCTTCCAAGCAGTTGAACGCAGATTTCAAGTATAAGACAATGAACTACAAAAAACAATGAACTCTTCTCCAGCCTTCATGTCATTCCACTAATCACATTCAAAAGTATAAATACACGTGCTATCTATAAGGAATAGTTTTCCATTTCACACAAACCAAGCGCTAAAAACTTTTTATTTTTCCATACTCAAGAGACCACAGAACATGTATTTCCGGTGAATACACAATTTCCAAAATGCGACACGATCGCCATCCTTGCTCTTACTTGTGTACCATCAAGTATTGCGTTCGCGCCAACTTTCCACTCGAACTGTATATTTTGAGGATTTGGATAAATGCTTTTCTTTTTGCGAACAGATTGTGTGGGGGGGGGGGATGTACAAATATCTGAAAACTCGCAGGCTGCTCAATCTTGATATTCTATTTAGACAGAGAGGCGATTTACTAAGAATTGGTGCCGACGATATTTCTTTAAACTAACTGCACACAGATAATGCCTATCACATTTATTTCATACTTTTTTTCTTTTTCTTAAGATATCCGATTTTTGGAAGCTACAGGGATTAGACTGTTCAATTTTTTGTTTTTTAATTTTCTGGAAGGCGGCCTCAGTGATTTCTTTTTAAACTTGGATCGCCAGCTACTCATAATTATAAACTTATAACATTTGAAACATTAAGCTACTACAAAGTAATCACTTTCAAGTACCATCTCTGTCGGACAACCAACACCCATATTAATGCGACAGCAAATAAACGATAAGTAAAAATTCCGAATTTGAAGAAATTTTCTCAATTAGTTTATTTAAAAGAAAATATTCACTTCACACCAGATCTGTTTCCCTTACTGCAAACAACAGAAAGATTATACAGTAATTTGTATCAACCACTATTTACAATACTAGACCTTGTACTCATAATATGTTGGCATATTAACACACGCTGGCTCATGATTTTTTTTATTTTGTATTAGCCTAGCTGTTGTATGAGAAAACAGTTTCTATACATAATTACAATAGGTCGCAATCACATACATTATGAATGCACTCAGGTCCGCAATCACATACATTATGAATGCACTCAGGTCGTCCTTGTACAGAGACGCTCTCTATCTAGGAAGTAATAACTAACCCGCTTCTTAGTGTTTTCATAATACAACAGTCGAACTGCAACTAACTATTCCATGTAGTGTGCACTCTGCATGACTGTGAACACAACTCAATATTATTCAATAGTTAGTCCCAACGTTTCCAGCTCAACAAGTATTTCTAACATTTATTTTATTTCATACGATTAAGTAAGATTTTTTTGTTGTTGTTGCTATTTTTAAATTTTTTTAACACTAATTATTTTGAATTATTTTTGAAATAGATTTTAATAATAATAATAAAAATTTTATCTAATAAAATGTGTGCTCAATTATTACTATGCAGTCGATTACTGCAGTAAGAACAAGTATTGCTTCCGTAATTCAGATTTTCGAAATTGAGTTTACAACGAAAATATATGTTTAGGTGAAACATAATAATTCGAAAATATACTATTTTTATGAATTGATATTAGTGTTTAAGTCGGAAGTAAAAAATTATTTAACCAAGATTTCCAGCCAAAATCTGTCAGCCAAAAATGTGGCTACTGTTTTTTTTCTCAGTTTTTCCCCGATTTTCCCTAAACATCATGTTATTATTATACCTTTATTTTTAAAAGTAAATCTGTTACTTTTTAATTGAAACCCTTTTCCGAAGAAAAGTCTGGGGTATAAACTCTCATGCTATTTCCTTTTTACTGCAATAATACAATTTAACTGACGAATTGCGTAGCTTACAAACGTTTAGTTGGACTTGCCAAAACAAAATCCCTGAGGATAAGTTGTGTGGCAGCAACCTTTGCCTCAAGCAACAAAATTAGTAGCGGCCGTTTAAATTAAACCTAAGTGATAGGTCCCTCACAATCCGCCTATACATAAATTTCTCCGAGAAAATATTTCCAATAAATGTGATAGGTATTTATGTCGTCCAGTATTTATGTCGTCCAGTAGTTATGTCGTCCAGTATTTATGTCGTCCAGTATTTATGTCGTCCAGTATTTATGTCGTCCAGTAGTTATGTCGTCCAGTATTTATGTCGTCCAGTAGTTATGTCGTCCAGTATTTATGTCGTCCAGTAGTTATGTCGTCCAGTATTTATGTCGTCCAGTATTTATGTCGTCCAGTAGTTATGTCGTCCAGTATTTATGTCGTCCAGTATTTATGTCGTCCAGTATTTATGTCGTCCAGTAGTTATGTCGTCCAGTATTTATGTCGTCCAGTAGTTATGTCGTCCAGTATTTATGTCGTCCAGTAGTTATGTCGTCCAGTATTTATGTCGTCCAGTATTTATGTCGTCCAGTAGTTATGTCGTCCAGTATTTATGTCGTCCAGTAGTTATGTCGTCCAGTATTTATGTCGTCCAGTATTTATGTCGTCCAGTAGTTATGTCGTCCAGTATTTATGTCGTCCAGTATTTATGTCGTCCAGTATTTATGTCGTCCAGTAGTTATGTCGTCCAGTATTTATGTCGTCCAGTATTTATGTCGTCCAGTATTTATGTCGTCCAGTAGTTATGTCGTCCAGTATTTATGTCGTCCAGTAGTTATGTCGTCCAGTATTTATGTCGTCCAGTATTTATGTCGTCCAGTAGTTATGTCGTCCAGTATTTATGTCGTCCAGTAGTTATGTAAAGTTTAATGAGAATCGAAAAAAAACATTCAGTACAGTCGCAATTCCGGTTGATGGATTTTAACTGAAACCAACATGTCAGATGTGAAGGCGGTTCCTAAACGGAATATACTGAGATGTTCACACACACACCCACAGGCTACTTTGTTTCTCAAGCCACAGGTCACAGTGTGTACTCAAAACATGTACATTTCTGTGAAAGCTCAACTTGGAAACTTTGGCAAGATTGCAATACTTTATTGCGTTCATGTCAAATTAAATGTAAAAATGAAGTCGTTTCTCAGGTCTGTGACATTACGCTTGTCTGTCTGTATATGATACATCACTGCGCTAAATTAACTCCTCCGTTTGTATCGAATTTATTACCAGCAAATAATATAGTAAAGGACGAACTGCACATGCTCATTGAGCCATTCACATTAGCCGAACTTAAAATCTCTTTAAAAAATAACAATAACTCAGCCCCGGGTATGGGCAGCATACATTATAGCATGCTATCCCATCTCCCTATTGAATCATTGATACATCTGTTAAATGTATTTAACAAAATATGGTCATCTGGTGAGTTTCCTTCGTCCTCGAAAAAATACATGGTTGTTGCTACATTGAAACCCGATAAACCTGCTCACCTAGCTAATTCCTATCGCCCAATCTCTTTGTCTTCATGATACTAAAGACATTCAAAAGAATAATAAAACTTCGTATGGAGCATTAGTTAGAGCAAAACGATAAGCTTCCACATTCACAGTTTAGTTTCCGCAAAGAGAAGTCTGTCTTCTTTGCTCAAGCGCAATTTATAACGGACTTTCTTTCCCTTCCGCAAAAACCGCCTTGGCCTTGTTCTTAGATATAACTGCTGCTTATGATAATGTAAATCATCAGATTTTATTCCAGAACATGGAAAAATTAGGTTTCCCGAATAAATTTGTAAGAAATATAATGAAGTTAATGGTGGATAGGGAAATATTTCTTAGACTGAATTATACAGTTATAGGCCCCAGAATAAATAACCAAGGGCTCCCCCAAGGCGGAATTCTGAGCCCTTTACTTTATTCGGTTTATGTGGCGGAGATAGAAAATATTTTGCCGGCCAATATTAAAGTAATACAGTACGCGGATGATCTTTGCATATATACTAGCGCTTTATCTACTGAGGATGGAATTGATGCATTAGATTTAGCAGTATCCGATCTCGTAAAATGGAGCGACAGGACAGGTTTAACGATATCCCAAAGCATAAGCTATTTATGCCCATATAGCCGTAAAAGAAGGTTGCCACTAGGAAATGAAATTATGTTGGAAAGCTGTAAATTTGCAATTAAATCGGCCGCCAAATTTTTTTAGACAAAATTCTGAATTGGAAAATGCACATAAACCAGATAGCTGTAAGATCCACCGAATTGATGAATATAACGAGTAGCTTCTGCCACACGAAGTGGGGTTCAGACCCAAACACAAGCCTTCTATTTTACAAGTCTACCTTAGACCAGTAATTGATTATGGTTCCATATTTTACGGAGAAGCATGCAAAATACTCTGAAACTTCTTGACGTCATTCAGAATAAGTGGCAATGGGTTATTTACACTGTACACGGTACACCTAATGATGTAATGCTAGTGGAAGTAAATGTTCAGCCTTTAGAAATTCGCAGGCAGATACTAACGGATAGGTTTGTAACGGTAGTTATGAGTGCCAGTCACAAACTTGATAAAAAAGTAGGAGAGTTAAATACAAAAGTGTTAACATTAAGTTATTGGAAAAAAAAGAACACATCTCCTTTGACGGCCACTTTCATAGAAACAGCGCCGTATAGAGATAATATATACAGATTGCCTGTGTTTAATGTAGATTTGAATATACTTTTTCATTGTTTGTCTAAGGGATTATTCAAAATTTCCATCTTACAGTAGCAATATTTTGTTTAGCATGGACGTGAAAGAAATGTGGCCTGATTTCCATTATATTTTTACTGGTGGATCCCGAAAATAAGAAAATGTAGGGGCAGCCTATTACGATCCTGCTTTAAACATATATGGTCTATATAAACTACCACAATATACGTCTAATTATTCAGCAGAAGTAGTAGCAATAACCGAAGCCGTTAGATACATTATGTCTTTGCATCAAAAGAATACTGTCATTTTCACTGGCAGTTTAAGTTTAATTATGAAACTAGGTAATACTGGTGGTGACACACTTCAGACGGCAATTTAATAATCCATTTAGTTGATCTTATGTATAAAGCAACAAAACTGGGGGAAAATTTAGTTCTGTGTTGGGTAAAAGCTCATGTAGATATAAAACATAATGAGAAAGTAGACATAATGAGATTTGCGAAAAGAGCAGCGGAGGAGGGTAACGAACATAAAATTGAAATACCACCTACTGAGTTCCGAAAAAGCTAAACATAAGAGCAACTAAAAAATGGCAATCATCTTACGACCTTAGCAATACTGGAAGGTTTTATAAAAATATTATCCCTACAGTCGGATTAAAACCTTGGTTTTCTCATGAAGGATACCCAAAAAAATACTGTACGGTCTTAAATAGATTAAGAAGTAACCACGGAATTTGCGGCAAATATCTTCATAAAATAGGGAAAAACATAATCCCTACTGTTCAGATTGTGGGTCCGTTGAGGATTTAAGTCATATAATAATGGAGTGCTCTAAATTCAGTATGCAAAGGAAAATAAGGTTTGATGGATTTAGCAAAAAATTAATTTGTCCATTTTCATACTGCTCAGTATTAAGTGAGAAGGAAGTTTATGTATCTATTTATAACCTTTTAAATGATATTCATGCATTGGTCTGATTAAGATTTTAAGTTATTGAAGGAAAAAAAATGTGTATGCAAGTCTTTATAGGGAGTAAAGTTTAAAACAAATATATATTTGTTATGGCTAGTATAGCGAAAGCTGAAGTCAAAAGAAAAGAAAAAAAAATCACTGCGCTACAGTGGCAGATTAGGGAACTAAATGTTAGGATTTTTTTTTTCTGAGAAATCAGTATTTCATTTAAAAATTCAATTTCGTAAATATGACGCAATACTTCCACTTATAGCATTGAGATAAATTAATAATTTATTGAAGATAGTGTTTACAACTATGCAAACTAACCTGACCTTGGGGCTTTAGCTTTACCTAATCTAATGGAGCAGGTATTAATTTATAAAATGGAGTTTGGATGATAGGTTAAGGGTTACGGGTAATGGAGTGAAAATAGAGTCATCGGATTGGATGCTAAGTTAAGGGGTGGGGATAGAAAGAAAATGGAGTCATGGGTTTGGATGATAGATTAAAGAGTGGGGGTGGAAAGAAAATGGAATCATGGGTTTGGATGATAGATTAAGGAGTGGGGGTAGAAAGAAAATGGAGTCATCGAATTGGATACTAAGTTAAGGGGCGGGGGTAGAAAGAAAATGGAGTCATCGGTTTGGATCCTAAGTTAAGGGGTGGGGATAGAAAGAAAATGGAGTCATCGGATTGGATGAGATAGCTTAAGGAGTGGGGGTAACTAGGCGTGGTTTGATGGGATTGTCGAAATTGATGATTGGTTTCTGGTGGGGATAAGGGAGAGGGATGGGGTAAGTGGGCGTGGCTTAAGTGCTTGTCCAGTTCGATGATTGGGCGTGGCTCGGGGAGGGGTGGAGGTAAGTGGGCGTAGTGTAAGTGCTTGTCCAGTTCGATGATTGGTTGATGGGCGTGGCTGGGGGCGTGGCTTACGTGCTCGTCCAGTTCTATGATTGGTCGGTGGTGTGCTGGTGGGTAAGCGGCACGGCTAAGTGCTCGTCCAGTTCCCGATGATTGTCGTGGGAGAGGGGTGTGAGGATTGGCGTGGCTTACTGCTCGCCAGCCTTCGATGATTGTGTCGGTGGGATGGGGTGAGTGGGAAGGGGTGTAGCTTGTGAGGAATGGGGATGGAGGGGAGGGGTGGTGGGGTGTGGATGGCCGCCATTTTGTATTTTAGGTGCGCCAGAACCGCCATTTCCCCTCTACTCAAACCAAAATAAATTATGCCAAACTAGAATCTTGGAGAGCATTTTGTAGTGGCACATTAGCTAAAAATCCCTGGAATTTTACTTATAAAGTGGCAGCTGGAAAACTAAGATCTAGTACTTGCATTTCCACAGTGCAGAAGGAGAATGGTGAATATACGGCCGGTTTGCAGGAAACCGTTGCAGTTATTCTGGATAAATTTGTACCACTAGATAACTTGCTTCAGGATTCACAGATTCACAAGATTATGAGAGCAGAAATGGATTTAGAAATAGTTACACATAATGATGTGGCTTTCTCAAGAATCGAAGTTGAAAGGGTTTTGAAAAGTATGCCTTCTAATAAGGCACCATGCTCTGACAATTGAGGTATTAAAGAAGGTATTCGAATTTTACCCAGATGCTATTACTTCAATGTATGTTGAGTGTCTATCCAGAGGACAGTTTCCATCGTGCTGGAAGAAGTGTGTCAGTTATTCTGGAAAATAATGGAAAGAAAGAAATGAATGATTAGTCCATGCTAAGGCCCATAAGTTATTACCGGTAGCAGGCAAAATTCTAGAGAAATTAATGATTATCGTGTTATGTACCATACGAACTCTAATCGTCTTCTGTCTGGCAGGCAGTTTGGCTTTAGACCTCAGACTTGAACGTTAGTGCTTTAAAATCAGCCAGTGAATTTGTTAATGAATACGAGGTGGGAAGTTCTTCTTATACCATTAGACGTAGAGGGAGCTTTCGACGCTGCTTGGTGGCCTAGTGTTTTAAAAAGCTTGAGAGAAAGGAAATGTCCGAGGAACCTTTACCGTCTCTCGAGAAATATTATTCAGGTAGAAATTTTAGTCTGAGCTTAAATTCCTTACGAAAAGATGCCAAGGCAACTAGAGGCTGTCCACAAGGGTCTTGCTGTGGGGCCAGCTTTTGGATTCTAATGTACGATACCTTACTAAGGCTCACTTTTCCTGGTCATAGTCAAGCATCTGCTTGTGCAGATGATCTCCTCTTATTGGTGGCAAGACAAACTGCATTGGAAATAAGTTTCGATGGAAACAGGGTTTTACGAATCATTGAAAATTGGAATGCTGAACACAAAATTAAATTCAATAAAAATAAATCGAAGATTATGTACCTTTCTAAAGAATGAGTCCCAAGTCGGAGGAAGTATTTGGGCAGTGAAATGCTAAATATCTCGGAATTATATTTGACAGAAGGCTAAGTAGGGACGACCATATCAGTCGTACATTTGCGGCAAAAGCTGGCAGTTTGTAAATGTACTTTCTAGAGCTACTAAGGTGCATTGGGGTCTAGGAAGTGAAGCATTGACTGTGATTTACAAGGGAGCATTTCTGCCGCTGCTTTATATGCAGCCCTAGTATGGTAGTCAGCATTATAACTAAAGAAATACAGGAGCAAACTTGAACGTGTTCAGAGACTGTTTTTGCTACGTTTCATTAAGGGCTACCGGACTATTGCCTATATTGCGGCTTGTGTGATTGCTGGGATAAAGGAGATCTGTCTGCAAATACAGGAATTGATAGTCCTTGATAAAATACAAGACGGTAAAATAGTAGATGGATTGAATGGATCTTTTTTGGATAGGCCTACGGATTTCAAAACGTGGCAGCATCCTGCGATTACTCCGGCCATTAGGGTGGATCTTGAGATCCCACTCGACCTGGACATATTTACCGACGGAAGAAAGAAGGAGATTATTATTATTATTGTCGGGTGCCCAATGGCGCGGGACCTAAGCCTATTGGGCTTTATCCCCCCGATACCCCCATATCCCCTTAATTAGTCTCCCCCGGTAGCTTACCGGTTAAT